>CM062395.1:26116202-26151224 GCA_031304145.1 Cardiospermum halicacabum
ATATTGAATAATCAAAACCAAAAATAAGAAGCCAAATTTGCATACATATCCATTCAATCAAAGTTTTGCATGAACAACAAGTTTCTCTTGCACATGAATAGACTTTGACCCAGAAAAGATCAGAAATCAAGAACTGTATGCATGTATATGTGCTCTGTTAATAACCAACGGTTTGAATATTGATTTACAGTTATACATACATATTCATTATAATATATATATATATATATATATATATATTATTGTGTTTTATCGAGGAGACGATAGAGAATCCGATTACGCGAATTGAAATCAACAAGTATGACTGGACTGGACATATGGAGCAGCCAGTTGGGTCGAGTTCCACCCATTAGAATTGTTCAACCACTTAATTATTCTCACAAGTTACACCTACATTTCACCTACAAAGTTTATTCACTTTATTTATTAACGTTGTGGTGCAAATTAGCGATTTGATATAGTTATTAAGTTAAAATAATTGTTTTGAAATAGTTATAAGAGTTGAGTTGGAATGGCTATTGTGATAGGTAAAACAGTAATTAAATAATTATTATATATAAAATTAAATTAAAAAAAGTTTTATTACTACTTCCCTGGTTGAAATGGTATTTTGAGAATTACGGGATAGAAATTTGAATAATATTTCAGAAAAAAATTACAATATCTGCTTGTACCAACACTACTCAAATGGCTACTCTAACCAGTAAAAGTTGTTGGAAACATTAACATCTAATAGATAGCACGTCAATTTTCAGTGTAGTTTTATTATGTGACAAAACTTATTACGTAAGAATAGCGATTCAAATACTAGCATATAACATTTGAGATAGTATTTGGCTTAAAAATTATTTCACATAATCATCTTCGAAATCTTTGGACTTTGTAATTTTTTTCAATTTAGACTTTAAATTAGATAAAATTTCAATTTAGTTTCTTAACTTTCGTAAACCAAGTCAACTTTATTGGACTTTCGGAGCCGTTTTCCAACTCTCACATTAGTAGATATTTTTCGCTTTTTGTCAGGGTTGAATCTGCACAAATTTGTTCTTAGGTATTGCCACCCAAAATGTCTCATATTAATAGAATTCTCTGGATATTTTATGTACAAAGTATTATTCCCTTGTATTATCGATGTGGCATTAGATAACAATCCTCTCATTCAAATCAAGAGTCACATCGCCATTCCTCGAGTTAGTCCAACAATCCTTCAAATCAAGGATCACATATCGTGTAACCTCCATTTAAGATAATCCATCAGCTCATTAGGCTCCTCTCGAGATAATCCATTGATTCGTCAAATCATATTACATCGCCGTTACTAACCAACGGGATCTGCCACCTGACAATATCAGGAAGACTTTCGGTTTGGACATAAGGCACCACCAACGACGGATCTGATCACGGGCTTCATCTCTGAACCAGGCTCTGATACCACCATTTGTTGGAACCCCCCGGATCAACTCTTCTGGCCTCTCCTTGAGTTAGTTCAGTGATTCTTTAAATCAAGGATCACATATCATTAGTCTCCTCTCGAAATAATCCACCGATTTGTCAGATTTAATCACGGACTTTTCATCTCTGAACCAGACTCTTATACCATTTGTTGGGCCCTCCGGAGCCGTTCTCTAACTTCAACATTAATACGATATTATCCGCTTTGGATCAAAGCCGGACCCGCGCGAATTTGTTCCTAAATACTGTCACCCAAAAAATTTTATACTAATGAAATTCTCCGGATACTTTATATACACCACATTGTCCCTTGCATCACCAATATGGTATTGAATTTGATATTCTCGAAATAGGTATTAATTTTGATATGATATCTTCAAAAAATTTAATATTTTTATCTAGGTGGCAGATGATGTCTGTGCAACGAGAGAAATCAAAAGCAACAAGAAAGATCAAAAGAAACTTCTAAAATTTGTTATCTCTGTAACTAACTTTACACATACGTGAAAACATGTTTATATGTCTAACTACCATCATAAACTTTTCTACATTTACATATTGAGCCCTGTATTTATAAATAATGTTATATATGACCACAACCTCATTAACTTGCTGGCTTACTTGAGTATGATGTTCACACCCCCCTCTCAAGTTGGTGCCATGGAAAGAAGGCCCAACTTGGACAAGAAGTAACGAAAAGTAGAAGAAGGCAGTGGCTTTGTGAAGAAATCAGCAAAATTCCTTGAACCAGAGATGTGAGTAGGAGTAATGAATCCAGATTTGAATTCATTTCGTACAACGTGGCAATCTATGTCTAAATGCTTAGTTCTCTCATGGAATACAGGATTTGCAGTGATATGGATAGCAGCTTGTGAATCACTGTGAAGCTTAATTGGAGTTTCAACCTTGACAGCCAAGTCTTGAAGTAAGTAATGAATCCACTTGAGCTCGCAAGTAGTTGAAGCAAGTGCTCTGTATTCAGCCTCAGCTGAACTCCGAGATACAGTAGGTTTTTTCTTGGTCTTCCAGGAGATTAATGATGAGCCAAAGAAGATACAAAAGCTAGTAAGGGATCTTCTTGAATCTGTGCAGGTGGCCCAATCTGCATCACTATAAGCAGTGAGAGTTAGGGGCTGATTTGCTGGATAAAAAACACCAAGAGTTGATATGCCTTTAAGATATTTAAGGACATGTAATGCTGCATCCTAGTGAAGATGTGTAGGGTCACTCATGAATTGACTAAGAGTCTGAGTTGCATGAGTTATATATGGTCTTGTAAAACCAAGATATAGAAGCCTTCCTACTATTCTCCTGTACATTTCAGGATTAGGCAGCAAAGAAGAATCAAAAGATGAAACTAGTTTGCTTCCAGGAGCTAATGGAGTGGCAACATGTTTGCAAGATTCTAATCCTGCATCATTCAAAAGATCTATTATATATTTTTGTTGTGATATAAACATACCATCAACTAATCTTGCTATCTCCAGTCCTAGATAATATTTCACTGGTCCAATATCCTTTATTGTAAAAGCTTGGTGTAAATAATCCTTCACTGCATTTATCTCTGACAATTGAGGCCCCATGATGAGTAAATCATCAACGTACACCAGTAGAGCCATAAATGTAGAATCTGTAGTTTTGACAAATAGACAATGATCATGACTTGATTGGATGAAACCATAAGAACTTAGGTGAGTAGTAAGCTCACAGTTCCACTCCCTACTTGCTTGTTTGAGTCCATACAAGGATCTTTTAAGTCTGCAAACTGTATTAGTAGGAACCTTGTAACCATCTGGTGCCTTCATATAAACCTCCTCCTTCAAGTAGCCATGTAAGAAAGCATTGTTAATATCCAATTGTTCTATTGGCCAACTTTTAGATGCAGCAATGGCCAAGAACAATCTTACAGTTACTACTTTGGCAACTGGGGAAAAGGAATCAAAATAGTCAATTCCTGCAACCTGAGAATACCCTTTAGCCACCAGCCTGGCTTTGTATCTATCAATAGAGCCATCTGGGTGAAGCTTCACCTTATAAATCCATTTAACACCAATGGCTTTCTTGCCTGGAGGAAGCTCTACCAGTTCCCAAGTATGATTAGCTTCTAAAGCCTTTAATTCAGTATCCATTGCATCTTGCCATTCACTGTATTTGGATGCTTGATGGTATGTTGTCGGTTGATGGATTGGTTGTATTTTGACCAGGAAACATAAATGAGACTTGGAGAATTTTGGTACCTGCAAGAACTCCAAACCATTTTCTGTGTTTGCCAAAGGAAGAGAAGATGAATCTTGAACATTAAAAACAAAATCAGAGAGTCATGCTGGTGATTTTCTAATTCTGGAGCTGGTTCTGATTGGATTATTTTGAGCAGTAGAAATATCAAAAGTATTTGGAATATCAGTATTTGTGTTTGAGCTAATGATATTTGAATCAGGCTGTTGTGGTTCTGTGTCAAAATCTGTATGATCAATCACTTCATTGTCAATGACAGGATGTGAAGAAGCAATTGCAAGAGATACATGATTAGAATGATCAATATGGAAAGGGGTAGGAGATGAAGTAGCAGAGTTACTTGGAACAGATGTGGAATCAGTAAGTATATCTATGGCTGGTAATGGACAAGAAGTAGCTGGAACAGCTTTATTGAGAAAAGGAAATATGTGTTCATAGAATATTACATCTCTGCTGATGTATATTTTGTGAGTTTGAATATCATAGGCCTTGTAAGCCTTTCGGCCAGGAAGGTAGCCTAAAAAGACACACTGAAAAGCTCTAGCTGCAAACTTTATTTTGTGTGGAAGAGTATTGGTTACATAGCATAAACAACCAAAGGTTTTCATGAAGTGATAATCAGGTAAGGTGTTATAAAGTTTCTCAAAAGGACTCTTCCATTCAATAATAGAAGATGGTAATCTATTTATAATGTAGATAACTGCTAGAATAGCATCTGCCCAGAATTTCATAGGCAAATGAGCTTGGAAAAGCAAACTTCTAGCTAGGTTGAGAAGTTCTTTATGTTTTCTCTCAACTCTAGCATTTTGTTGAGGAGTATAAGGTGCTGATTTTTTATGCAAAATACCATGTTCTGAAAAAAGTTGTTGACAAGCATTAGAGGTGAATTCAGTTCCATTATCGGACCTAAAACATTTAATGGTCTTATTGAACTGAGTTTGGATGGATTTGATAAAGTTGGACAAGATTCTAGTTGTTTGAGACTTATGGCTTAGAAAATATATCCAAGTAACCCTGCTATGATCATCAACTAGAGTTAAGAAAAATGGAGAACCAGATAATGAAAAATGAGCATAAGGCCCCCATAAATCGATATGGACAATGTCAAAAATATTTAAAGCTAAATCAAAATTTTTGTTAAAAGATAATCTCTATTATTTGGCTTCATGACAAACTGAACATGAATCTAAAACATCAGTCCTGAAGTTACAGGAAATAGAAGAAATTTTCTGAAGAACATTTGAGGAAGCATGGCCTAATCTTTGGGGCCAAATCTTCAGGCTGTTATTTTTATATCTGGATTGTGCAGTATTAATATGAGAGGAATTGAAAACTAAGCTTGTAGAAGACAGCTTAGATGAACCTATATCACTAGTTGGCTTCTTATTTAGTTCTAAAAGGTAGAGATTTCCTTCCAATCTTCCAGTGGCAATCACTTGATCAGATTGGAGCTCCTGCATTTCACAAAGGGAATGATGAAACACACATCTCAAGTTATTTGTTTTAGCAAGCTGATGTACTGATATCAAGTTAAATTTGAAGTCTGGTATGTAAAAAATATCAGTCAGAATAAGGTTTGGTTGAATGGTTATGTGATCAGCTTTTGTAATTTGTAGACAAGTTCCATTTGGTAAGATTACTGAACAAGGTTTCTCAAAGTCATGAACAGAATCAAAAAGTTTTAAATTTCCAGATATATGATTAGAGGCACCAGTGTCTAATATCCAAGATGAATTGCATACTAAATTAAAGACAGTTAAAGCAAAGTCATGTTGGTTACTTGGAGAATCTAGCAAGTTCACCATGTTCCGGAAATTTGGATTGATGTTGCTAGTGTACTTTGCTATTTCCTGTTGAATTATGCTTGTCATTTGTGCATTTGAAGACTCTGCTACATTAGTAACATTGCCAGCAACAGTGTTTTCTTTGTCTCCAGAAATAGCTATATTTGCATATGTTTTTCCTGCTTGAGTTGTTGATTTTTGGTCTTTTGGTATCTTATACCATTCTGGATAGCCAATTATCTTAAAACAAGACTCCTTCAAATGTCCTACACCTCCACAATGTGAACATTTCTTGTCCGACTTCCTTGAATCCCTCTTCCTGTAACGTCCAACCCCCGGCCACGGCGGAGCCGCGAACGGAAGCCGGAATGCCACATTAACAATCAATACGTTCATTCTTTAATGCGGAATATAAGTATTAATATTAGAATTGTCACTTACAAAATAATCATCATGTTTCCAAAAACAATTACATAATCCAGATAATTCATTAGAAAATAAACATGTTCGCAAATATATCAATCATCCAAATAATAGTTCAAAATTTTCAAATAATTATCTGAAAATATTAAGTACTCAAGTACTTTAAAAAGACTTACAAATCTCATAACAGTTGTCTTAAAACATTACAAACTGAAATACTTAAAAAGGGTCTACATGTCTTTAAAAAACTAATCAAAATACAAGAAGAAGGCAGCTCTCAATAGTGTTCCAAAAACATGAAATGAAAATGCAATGAGACCTTCAATCTGCTCGATCACCTATTTCACATTTCAATAGGTAGACAAGAAAATGGAAGAAAAACAACGTCAGACTATCGATGTCTGGTTAGCAAGTCATACTCCAACATACACACACAATGCATCTGATTAAACATTCAATGATGAGAAGGCACGCAAATGCACCTAAATCTAGCAATAAAGGGAAGAGAATACAATCCCACCCAAATGTAACGCCATTTCGGTTCAATAAAGTGAGATAGTCCACTAAATCTGATTTTATTCATTAGGTGTGTTCAATATTATCAATGTCCAATTATGATCTCAAACTTTGTTTAGGAATCCCCCAAAACAATTAACTAATCACTAGCAATCATCACGCAATATCAATCAATTTATATTTCCAGTTTTATTGACTGCCACTAATCTAGGATCAATAATGAAACGGGGCCAATTAGGTCGAAGCCACCAATATGGTCCGAAGACCGAGATCCGTAGAGCCGTTTATCCTCCCCCCTCCGGGTACGAAATACTACCTTAGAATCCCATCAATTAGGTCCGAAGACCACCAATAACAATATGCCCGCAGGCGGTGGTGCCGTCACACCCAATAGGAGTCGTCACTCAATTTTTCAATTTGGTTAGCTAAACCAAAGGTCCTATTTTGCTCAATAGGTTGAGATATCTCGGGTACCCCTAATGACATGTCACTCTATCATTACTTTCAACCATAGTTAGGGCAATCATTATTCAGTAGTTAGGTGATCAAACACACAATTCTTCCTTTAACAATTTAACAATCTCATTATTACAATCCATTGGCTTTCAATCAATATGTGAGAGGTACTTTACTAGTGCCTTATCCAATTATTTCCAGTTCTAGCTAACCAAAGCCTAAGTCTAACATGCAATAGAATCACTAATAGTTCTATATCAGCAATACGGCAAACAATATCACTCTATCATTTACTATCCAATCCTATCCAATTGTCAATTCACGTGATTATCTTATTAACCAGTTTAATGCACAATTCATAAAACAAACAACATCCAATATGGAGTTCAAGACGACGTTGCTAACCTTTCTTCCGATGACAATTAGCTAGGCGTCACCGGTACATTCTACAGCACCTTCTGCTTCGCCTAACAAGGAACAAGAAATGATAACTCGATTAAGAAATCGATCGAATACGTAGGACGCAATAATCGAAACCTATTCTAATCGCGAAGAGACGCTAAACGAACGAGTAATAAACAGTGACGATAACACGAATACACTAAAACCCAATCCAATCATCAACAATGTACCATCCAAATCAATTATCCCCAAATCCTAGGGTTTCCAACAAAGCCTAACCAATCCATCATTAGAGACGATAACGATTACACCATAAACCAACATCAATCATACTTATACTAATAGCGTAGAAGATAAAGGTCGATTGGAGACTTACCGGAGACAATCAAATAGAGAGATTGCGAGGAAACGGAGAGAACAAACACTTGCGAGACGAGAGAATTTGAGAGAGGTTGCGAATGAAGAAGATTCGGCCAATTTAGGTTTTAAAAACCCGATTTCGGTGGTTGGCGACATAGGCCTTATGTCGCCAAAGCGCACCGAGAGAAACACTTCAATATTGCAGAATTCGCTCGCTGGCGACATAGCCCCTTGTCCCCAGCGCTGGCGACAAGCCTGGCTACATAAGGCTTATGTAGCCAGCGCGACCAGTGCTGCGCACTTTCATTCCTTCATTCGTTCTACTTCGTTTTTGCTTCGATTTTCGAAATATAAACATTATAATACCAATAGACATTCCCATAGCAATCTTAAGAAGATAAATAGCATTTCAATAATCGAACGTTCACGAGTTACAATAAAGTTCAACAGTTCAACAATCAATTTAAAATTCGAAAACCGGAAAACGTCTAGCCCCAAAATTGGGATGTTACACTTCCTGCTATTCACATTATTGAACTCTAAGTTGTTCTTTACAAAATTCTGTGATTTCACAAGCATAGCTGCAGAATTTGTTTCTCCATTCAATAACACTTGAACCTCCATTTGCTTTTCAACCCTTGTCACCATTGAAAAAGCTTTATGAACACTAGGTAATGGCTCCATTAAAAGTATCTGATTTCGGACAACATCAAACTTATCACTGAGCCCCATCAAAAACTCCATTAAATGATCAGAAAACATCATATTCACTAACTCAGTTGCAATACTACAATCATGATCCGACTGTGGTAATGGTATTAAACACAACAACTCATCCCATAGCATCTTGAGTTTTGTGTAATACTCAGCTACAGACATATTGCCTTGAGAGATGGAACTAATTTCTCTTTTCAGCTGATAGATGAGGGGACCATTAGCCTCTCCAAATCTTTCCTTAATTTCACTCCACAACTGAGCTAATGAAGATGCATAAAGGAACGCTTCTACTATTTCCTTAGAGACTGAATTCAAGATCCAAGAGGTTACCATATAGTCTACACGTCTCCATTGTTCTAAATCTTCAGATCTATTGTTAGGTTTAGTACATGTGCCATCAATAAAATCTAGCTTTGATTTAGCTCCTAAAGCTATCTTAATAGATCTACTCCATGAATTAAAGTTTCTGCCTGTAAGTGAAGTAGTAACGCGAGACATACCAGGATGATCCGAGTTCTGGAGATGCAGAGGGTCCCCACTCTGGTAGTTTTTCGCCATTGCTCTGTTAAAATCACCTTGCTCCATTTCTGCAGATTCCAGATGATAAACCTTCAAGCTTTGAAGATCCAGTGTAGATCTCTATGAAACCTCAACAAGCTTCAAGAGCTATTGCTCTGATGGTGAAAGAATAGTTAAAGAAGAAGAACCTATTTGGCTCTGATACCATGTGCAACGAGAGAAATCAAAAGTAACAAGAAAGATCAAAAAAGCTTCTAAAATTTGTTATCTCTGTAACTAACTTTACACATACGTGAAAACATGTTTATATGTCTAACTACCATCATAAACTTTTCTACATTTATATATTGAGCCCTATATTTATAAATAATGCTATATGTGACCACAACCTCATTAACTTGCTTAGTTAAGTATGATGTTCACAATGTCGACCATGTTCTTGTGAGCACCTTGGGATTTGATTTTTAAAAAAAAATTTATACTTCTCTTTTTATCTAATTTGGCTTTACTCGACTTCGACTTTATCCTAAGGGACGAATGATCCCTAATGTGATTTTTGAAAAATTATAATTTAAACCCAAAAAAACGAATCATTATAGGAAAAACCCAGTCTTGACGTGATCAGCTTCTGTAGTATGGAATTGACTTGAATCATATACAAGACAGGGTCATGCCTCATCCGGGTCAACCCGGGCACACAACAGAAAAAACGGTCAACAGTTAAAATTCAAATATACACTTGACCGCTTCGTTAAATCCTTCACTATATATACCACCACCACCTTATTCAAAACCAACACAAAAAAACAGAACAAATCAAATCAACATTCAAAAACCAAACTTGATGGCTTCTTTACAAGCTTCAAGCTCTGTTTTCTCCACAAAATTCAAAACCAATGCAGCGATTTCAGTCCCAAAACTTCCCAAAATCCGATTCTCCAAACCCATTTCACCCGTGGGTTTGGAGAAACTGATGGTCCCTGTTGAGAACATCGTCGAAACTAGAAAAACAGAGGAAGATGAATCTTCTTCTTTATCGAAATACAGAGCACGAATGTATGTTGTGTTGGAGGCGGTTTGTGATAGAATCGAAATGCATCACAATGTTAAAGAGCAACGCGATGGATGGAACAAGCTTTTGTTGAATTCTATCAACATGATGACTCTCACTGCAACTACAATGTCTGGTGTCGCTGCCGTTTGCGGCGGAGACGGTGGTTCTTTTCTGGGTTTGAAGTTATCTTCGATGATATTATTCTCCGGGTCGATGGGGATGATGGTTTTGATGAATAGGATTCAACCTTCACAGCTCGCTGAAGAACAGAGGAATGCAGAGAGATTGTTTAAACAATTGAAGACAGAAATCGAAACCAAGATTGCTATTAGCGTTTTGAGTGAACAAGACGTTGAAGAAGCTATTGAAAAAGTCTTGGCTGTTGATAAAGCGTATCCGTTACCATTACTAGGCGATAAAATGATCCAAAAGTTTCCGAAATCGTTCAAGCACGCGGTTTGGTGGCCGGAGAAGAAAAACAGAGAAAGAAAACAGAGACGAAAACAGAGCAATGAGGAGATGGATAGAGCGACAGTGAAAGAGATTAGAGATATCATCAATGTGTTGAGAGCAAAAGATGGAGAAGATTATGACAGATTAGGTAGCTTAGCGTTGAAGACAAACAAGATTCTTGCAATTTCTGGTCCATTATTGACCGCTATTGCAGCTAGCTCCTCTGTTTTCATCGGGTCAAATACATCCTCCGGAGCTCTGGCGGCGGTTGCAGGGTCGTTGGCGACGGTGGTGAATAGCTTAGAGCATGGTGGACAAGTGGGTATGGTGGTGGAGATGTATAGAAGCTGCGGTGGATTCTTTAAGCTGTTGGAGGAGACAATTGAAGCAAATGAAACAGAGAGTGGAGATGCAGAGAGTTTTGAAATTAAAGTGGCGTTGAAACTGGGCAGAAGCTTGTCTGAACTGAGAGATCTTGCAAGAAAAGCAAGATATTCAAGTGTTGAAGGAACACCAGTTCGAGAATTCGCAAGCAAGCTGTTTTGAATATCTGTTGTCGTGTTATGTTTAAAAGTATATATAACCATTCTTTGATTCTTATTTTTTGTGAATATAGAGAGATTCAATGTAGAGGAGAAAGTGATGTGATTTGATGTCTGTAAAGAAGATTGACTTTTGTAGAACGTACGAGAAAGGGCTTAGATTCAGACAACGTGAGCCGGAGTCAAAGACTTTGAATTGAGACCAACCGGTCAATATTAAAATTCTCTAGTTCAAATTAAAAATTGTATGGGCCTTGAATCATGGGCCTAGCCCAATATCTAAACAAATGATCCATTTTCGTTGGCATCATGGGCCCAATACTTGATAATATTTGTAACATGATATTTTATTAAAATCTCACCATAACAATAATACATTGCTACAAAAGAATAATATATAGAGAGACCTCATGCATGTGAATCTCAATTCTTACCACCGTTATAATTCATTTTACCTCCGCCGTCTTTCTCCTCCACGTCTCCGCCGTTACTCACTCCTATCCCAAACCCAAACCCCATCCCCATTCCAAATCCCATTTTAACTCCTCCATTGTTTCCACCACCTCCTCCTCCATATCCACTTCCCTCTCCATGACCATATCCTCCTCCTCCACCTCCACCACCACCACCACCCCCTCCTCCTCCGCCTCCACCAACTCCTCCTCCAAAACCACTTCCATGACCATACCCTTCTCCACCTCCACTCCCACTTCCACCACCTCCTCCTCCACCCCCTCCACCTCCACCACCACCACCTACATTCCCCATTCCAACTCCTCCTCCAAACCCACTTCCACTTCCACTCCCACGTCCATATCCATCACCACCCCCACCTCCTCCTCCCCCTCCACCACCACCTCCTCCTCCTACACCTACCCCTCCACCAGCACCAGCTCCATGTCCTTCACCATGACCTAACCCACCACCTTCTCCTCCACCTCCACCACCTCCCCCTCCTCCTCCACCACCACCTACACCACCTCCATGCCCTTCACCATGACCAGAACCACCACCTCCACCTCCACCCCCTCCACCACCACCTCCGCCACCACCATAAAAGCTTCCACAACCCCTCCAACTCCTATAACTACAATAATAATCATCATCACCACCTCCATAACGATTCCTCCATCTACTTCCATAATCTTCATCTTCATCTCTATTTATCAAACCACAAACCACAACCAAAATAACCAAAACTACAAATACATTCAATCTCATCTTCATCTTCATTAAGGGAATGGTTCGATGAATTGATTGCTTCGGGTCCTATTAATGCACGTATGTATTTATAGAGCAAGTCCTGCACTTAAAAATATCAACAAAAGAGACATAGACAGACATCGTATCTAACTCAACTCAAGTCTTGTGTTGTTAAGGGTCAACTATAGCCGACAATAATTCAATTATACTAAATTTTATCATAAAGTTTATTTTTTATTTTATTTTATTTTTTGGAGTAGGTGATTAGTAGTGAGTGTAATTTGTGTAAATCTTCGCGAGATTTTTAGACATAATTTATTTATTTTATTATCTACGTGGAATCCCATCTGTCATTTTTCCTTTAAGCTGGATGCCACTTGTGACACTCGCATTTTTATTTTTCTTTTATATCACATCAATATTTATATATTTAAGAAATAATTATATATATATATTTAAAATTAAGGAAATATTAATGTTTTCTTTTATATAGGGAGAAAAATGTTGTGAAAATGGTATATATAAAAGAGTACTGGGTGTTGATATATAGTTGAGGTAGGGATATATTAATTATGTTATGATATGATTAATTACATGTCAATGCAAAAAGCATCTATGTGGAGGCCATGTGAGTTGAGGATTGCTTCATGTATTTATAAATATGAATATATATTATTTGTATAAAAATATATAGCGTGACAAATAAGTTTGGTTTGGTTAATTATATAATATACATGGTGGCTAGCTAATGGCTTACACATTTGAATGGTAAGCAAAGTTTAAAATTACCTTTCTATTTTCTAAATTTAATATTTCTTTTAATATATATATATATATATTTACTTTTGTTTATTAAAAATATTTATTACTATTCTATGATATATACCACCTTTTTTTTCCGCTGCACTTTCTGTTTATACGCTTTTCGATACTTAATTTTAACGGTAAATATCTTTAATTATATATAATATAAAATTATAATAATTTTATATTTAGAAAGAAGACATTAAGACAAATAAAACAAGATCTCACTACTATATTTTTATTTGTACATAAATAACAACATCTGAAACAAGATTATTGTTAGGAATAGAAGAGACAGAATAACACCAACCAGAGTAAAAACAAAACAACAAAGTATGGAAAGTAGAAAAAGACACGAGAGATTTAACGTGGTTCGGCAATGTGCCTACTCCACGAAGGAAGAGAATAACAATCCACTACAATGATCAAAGGGATTACAAGATATCACACAAAATAGCCACAAAAGGATTCCTTATGATTCAAGACAAAAGGCTACACTCAAATCTCACAACCCAAAGCACCCAAACTAAAACCCCTAACTCTCGAATGTGTTTCCCACACTCACAATGTGTAATTCTCTTCAGAACTGGATGCTTTCTTCTTTGTGAGACGCCTCTATTTATAGTGATCACAAAACCCACTTTCCTAATAGTTTCTTTCCAATAAGGAAAAGTAAACCATAACAATTGAGAAAAACAAATTTCCTCAAATTAGGAAAACTAGCAAATAGGAAATAGATCCCAAAAACCAAAATAGAAATTCCTTCCAAAAAGGATTCCTAGTGAATCAAGTAATTTAGGATTCCTTATGATTCAAGGCATCCTAACAAATCTCCACCTTGACTTGAATCACCTCAACTTTTCTGAATCTTCTTTCTTTGATCACTATCAATTATATCTTCACCTTGACCCATAAACAAACTTCGAATTGTCTTCCTCTTCCTTGTATCCCTTAAGGGAATCTTAACGATCACAAATTCCAATCAAGCTCAAACAATGCTTGAACTTGATTGTAGATAAGGACTTGGTCATCATATCAGCAGGATTGTTTTCAGTACCAATTTTCTGAACTGTAATATTACCTTCAGAAATCACATCTCAAAAAAAGTGGTAGTTGACGTCTATGTGCTTAGTGCGTTCATGGAACATTTGATCCTTTGCTAGATGAATCGCACTCTGACTGTCATAATGGACTGCCGTCCCCTTCAAATCTTCGCTGAGTTCATCAACCAATCCTCTCAACCAAATTGCTTCTTTTACAGCCTCAACCATGGCCATATACTCGGCCTCTGTTGTTGACAAAGCAACAGTCGCTTGTAAAGTAGCCTTCCAACTAATTGTACAACCTCCAAGAGTAAAAACATATCCAGTAATCGATCTTCTTTTGTCAAGATCACCGGCATAGTCCGAATCAACGTAACCAACAACATTCCCTTTGTCTTTACCAAACTCCAAGCAAACATGAGTAGTACCCTTCAAATATCTCAATATCCACTTCACAACTTGCCAATGTTGTTTTCCAGGATTAGCTATGTAACGGCTAACTAAACTAACAGCATGTGCGTTATCGGGACGAGTACACACCATTGCATACATGATACTACCAACAGCATTAGAGTAGGGAACTTGTGACATATATTCTATATCCTCATCAGTTTTTGGTGACAAATCAGCAGAAAGCTTAAAATGATAAGCTAATGGAGTACTTACCGGTTTTGCGTCTTTCATCCCAAAACGCTCAACAACTTTCTCTATGAAGCTTCTTTGAGTTAAGTAAAGTTTACCGGCAGCTCTATCTCGCTTAATCTCCATTCCCAAAATTTTCTTTGCTCCTCCTAGATCTTTCATCTCAAGCTCACCATTCAACTGATTCTTCAAATTGTTAATCTCAGACTTATTCTTGGCAGCAATTAACATGTCATCGATATATAAGAGTAGATAGATATATGAATCATCAGATAACCTTTTGAAGTAAACACAGCTATCAGAATGACTCCTTATGAAACTATGCACCATCATAAACGAGTGGAACTTCTTGTACCATTGTCGAGGTGACTGCTTTAAGCCATATAATGACTTCTTGCGTAGAAAAACATGGTCTTCTTTTCCTTCAACTTCAAAACCTTCTGGTTGAGACATGTATATGGTCTCTTCAAGTTCACCATGTAAAAACGCAGTCTTCACATCTAGTTGCTCTAACTCGAGATCATGAATAGCAACTTTATCAAGCAAAAAATGAATAGAGCTATGTTTAACAACAGGTGAAAAAACATCGTTGAAATCAATACCTTGCACCTGACTATAGCCATTTGCAACCAAACGTGCCTTGTATCTTGCTTTCTCGACCCCAGGTATGCCTTCATTTTTCTTGTAGACCCATCTACATTCAACTATCTTTTTTTCAATATGAGGCTTTACTAGTTCCCAAGTTTTATTTTTATGAAGAGACTCCACCTCTTCTTGCATAGCCACCGACCACTTACCAGAATCATCACTCGAGACGATTTCACTATATGTGACTGGGTCATCAGATCCTTCGATTTCTTGTGCAGCGACACAAGCTATGGTAACATAATCATCAAATCTCGAAGGCATTCGTCTCTCTATTAAGGGCCTTCCTCTGGCAATGATTTCAATCTCTATCTCATTTGGCTTTTCATGATTTTCGAATGGAGACTCCACCCTAATACCTTGCATCTCTTTGTTCTCCTTCTCAGAACTCTGCACCTTAGTGTCAGAACTAACACATTCCTTATTTGGATGAAGCATAGTATTCTCAACAAAGATGCAATTTCTGCTAATTATGGATTTTGGTGTCTTTGGATCAGTAAGCCAAATTCTGTATCCCTTCACACCATTTGGATAACCCAAAAATATGCCCTTCTTTGACCTAGGTTCTAACTTTCCATTTTTCGAATGAACGTAGACAGGACATCCAAATATCCGCAATTCAGAATAATTAGCAGGTTTACCAGACCATACCTCTTCAAGAGTCTTACACTCGATTGACGCAAATGGAGAACGATTCACCAAGTAACAAGTTGTCGCAGCAGCCTCTGCCCAAAAATCTTACGTCAATCCAGAATTACTCAGCAGACAACGAACCTTTTCCAAAAGGGTTCTATTCATGCGTTCGGCTACGCCATTCTGTTGGGGTGTCCCACTAACTGTGAGATGTCTTACTATGCCCTCTTTCTTGCAGAATGAATTAAATTCCTCACTACAGAACTCCAACCCATTATCAGTTTTTAAGCGCTTCACTTTCTTACCAGTCTGCTTTTCAACCAATGCCTTCCAATCTCTGAAGGTCTCAAAAGCTTCAGACTTATTCTTCAAGAAATAGACCCAGACTTTTCTTGAAAAATCATCAATCAATGTCATCATGTAACTAGAACCACCTTTTGATGCAACACGTGATGGTCCCCAAAGATCAGAGTGAATATAATCCAACGTACCTTTAGTTTGTGTATTCCAGTGCTGAAGCTGACTCGTTTGTGTTTGCCGAAGACACAATGCTCACAAAACTCTAAATTGAATATATTCCGATCACCCAAAAGACCCCTCTTACTCAGTATTGCCATGCCTATCTGACTCATATGTCCAAGTCTCATATGCCACAACTTCGTAGTATCTGTTTCGTTTGTAGAAGAAACAGAGGCGGAACCCATAACAGTAGACCCCATCAGATAATACAGCCTACCAAATTTCTTCGTCTTCATAACTACTAGCACACCTTTACTAACCTTCAGAACTACACCTTCACCAGTGAATTTGCAACCAGTATCATCTAAAGCAGATAATGAGATAAGGTTTTTCTTAATATCAGGAACATACCGAACGTCTACCAATGTTCGAATCATGTCGTCATGCATCCTAATCTTCACAGAACCAATACCAGCAACTTTACAAGGTTGGTCGTTGCCCATTAACACAACACCTCTTTCGGATTTCTCGAAAGAAGTGAACCATTCTCTTTGCCGGCAGATATGGAATGAGCACGCAGAATCAAGAATCCACCCTTGATTAGATCTAGTATTGTCATTAATGACTGTGTAGACATCACAGTTTTCATCCTTATCTTGCACAACACTGGCTTCTGGAGGTTTCTCTGATTGTTGACTATTTTCTTTATTTTTTTTCTGAAGAGTCCAACAATCCTTTTTGATGTGCCCTTTCTTCTTACAATAATGGCAAACCACATACTTGGACTTTGATTTTGATCTAGAGCAATTTTTACCAGATTCTCTAGATTCGGGTTTTCCTCTAACCACTAAACCTTCAGCAGGATGATCTGCTCGGTTTTTGGACATCTGGTTATCAAATAACTCCTTCGAATAAAGCGCCGATTTGACATCTTCCAACTTTAGAGAAGTATTACTATAGATGAATGTCTCTCTAAAGTTCTTAAAAGAAGGAGGTAGAGAATGAAGTAACATGAGGGCTTGATCTTCATCTTCATACTTGATGTCCATGTTAGATAGATCCATTACAATAGAAGAGAATTCATCAATATGAGACTTGATGGACGTAGCTTCTGCCATCGATAAGGTGTATAAACGATGCTTGGCGATCAATTTTGTAGTGAGATTCTTTGTGATATATAGAGCCTCCAATCTATCCCATAATCCTTTTGCAGTATTCTGATTGATAACCTCTCTCAGAACCTCATTAGACAAACACAATTGGATCATGGATAATGCTCTCTCATCTATCTCCACCATCTTCTCTTCATCCCACGATTTGGGAAATTCTTCTTTCTTCAAAAGCGCCTTCTACAATCCATGATGTGTCAGAATTGCTTTCATCTTGACTTTCCACATAGCGAAACTCATGTTTCGATCGAACTTCTCGATATCAAACTTTGTTGATGATGTTGATGCCATGACTAAACCCAACTTATGCTCTGATACCAGTTTGTTAGGAATAGAAGAGACAGAATAGTACCAACCAGAATAGAAATAAAACAACAAAGTATGGAAAGTAGAAAGAGACACGAGAGATTTAACGTGGTTCGGCAATGTGCCTACTCCACGAAGGAAGAGAATAACAATCCACTATAATGATTGAAGGGATTACAAGATATCACACAAAATAGCCACAAAAGGCTACACTCAAATCTCACAACCCAAAGCACCCAAACTAAAACCCCTAACTCTCGAATGTGTTTCCCACACTCACAATGTGTAATTCTCTTTAGAATTGGATGCTTTCTTCTTTGTGAGACGCCTCTATTTATAATGATCACAAAACCCACTTTCCTAATAGTTTCTTTCCACTAAGGAAAAGTAAACCATAACAATTGGGAAAAACAAATTTCCTCAAATTAAGAAAACTAGCAAATAGGAAATAGATCCCAAAAACCAAAATAGAAATTCCTTCCAAAAAGGATTTCTAGTGAATCAAGTAATTTAGGATTCCTTATGATTCAAGGCATTCTAACAATTATAAATGAATAGTGGCTACTATGCAAATGTAGCCACTAAAAAAACACAGAGGAAGTATATAACATGTTTGATTCCGTATGGTGAGAAGATATACTATTTAATAATGGATTTATAAATTATTCTGAAAAATTAATATTTTGAATGAATATAATATTTTTTAAAAAATATAAATTGATAATAGAAAAAATATATAAATTTTTTAATTTTAAATATACTTTTTATCAATAAAATTCTCAAATTTGAACATATTGATAATTTAAAAAATTTTTTAAATAAAAAATAAATGTAAATTTTATATTATAAATGAATTATTTTTAATTAAAGTTTTATATTATTCTCTCACAAAATACTAATATAATTGAAAATTTTTGAATTTTTCATTATAAATTGATTTTACTAATAACAATTTATTTATATCCAAAAACTTAGAATTACCAAAGAAATAAATAAGTATTATAAAAGATTGATAGATTACTTATTAAAAAAAAAAATCAAAGTTTACCATAAATCTAGTTAATCATATAGCAAATGATACAAATAAATCATTCACATTATTTTTCATAATTATATGTAGTATATTACCATACAAAATTTCATCTACCACTTTGCAATGGGGCAGGTGGGTTGGTGGAGATGCATTAGAATTTAGACACATCAACATTCAATCACTTTATGTCCACTTCACAAGAGAGCAAAACCATGAATAATTCACCAATTACATAAACTTAATTGAAGATTTTATAGGTAGAAAATCAATCTTCTAATAGATTTTTCCCAATTTAGGCTTTTGTTAGGATTTTATTTTCCTTTTAATTTTTGTCCCCATTTGTCCTTTCTTTCTATAGAATTTTATTTATATAATTCAGTACAAGAGGAAGGAACCTTCTAATTCTAAATAATGAAATACTTCTAACTACTCCTCCACTACATCAATTTCTAAAAACATATATACACAAATAATGCTTAATTAATTGCTAGTTTTAATTATCTAAATTATCAAAATCATATAGTGGAGTCCAGTCCATAATACATGAACGAATTATGTAATTGGTGTTTTTTTTTTTCAAATAATAGTAGGTATAATTGAATTATAATTTTGGACTTTCATTTTAAAAATTAATTTGATATAAAATTTTCAAAACTAAAATTTTAATAAATATTAAGTTGACCAACAAATATTCTTTTACAAGTTTACAGGAAAAAAATTTATAGGAATTTTTAATTTTTTTTTTATAATGAATAATTACAAATATACAATTTGTCCTATAATTTTAAAATTTTCATTAAATAAGAAAATATAATTTAATAGAATTTTTATCAATAATAATAAATAAAAAGTAAAGTGATGATAATTTTCAAATTTTAGGCAAAATAATTATGTTCTTGTATCAAAATTAAATCACATTAGTGAAATAGCAATTAACAATATGCATTAGACATAAACAAAGTGATGAGGATCTACAAGCATATCTTATATTCCTTTAACAAAGAATTCATTGATATTTCATATGTGAAAATCATTGGAATGGTATGTCCAGGCTGTATACACAAACAATGTGAACAATGTGATAGAACAAAGTTGATTAAAAACCAAACAGTAGACTTGAGAGAACAAAAGTAAATGATTATATAGACAAAATCAAGTAAAAGACAACATGGAATATATTGCATGTTGGTATTGATATATCATATGTGTAATGGGACTTTGACAAGATAGTGGAGTGCAAATGCAAGTGTGTTTGATTAATGTTTTGTATTTTAGAATTTAGCTATTGTTTAGAGCACATTAACATGATCAATAATGCACTTACAAGTTGGAATAGTCTATTAATTGTTAAGTTAGATCATGATTTGTAATAGTCTATACTTATATTGAGGATAAGAGATTGTGATATTCAAAACAGCAAATTGGATTCACCACCTCTTAATATGTAAAATCAAAATGGTAGAGACATATACATAAGTTTTAGTGTTAATTAAATAAATCTATTAGGTCTACTAAATTTTTAACGGATTTATCTCGTACTATTAATCAATTTTGTTGGAAAAGTATTTTAGTATTTTGTCAGTATTTTTTCACACTCTTTATCACTATTTTTACTTTACTTCAAGTCTTTAATGCCCTTCAAATTAGATCTAACGAATCACCACTGTAAACCCTTTCTCCCATGTTATTAACTTTTCCTTTAGGTTTAACCATCATTGTCATCTATTTCTCTTTCAGATTTTTGTCACAATTGTCAAATTCTCTTTCAGATCTTCACTACATCACCATCCCCCTCTCATTCAAATATGTATATAATAGTCATCTTTAATCCTCACTATTGTCATATTTTTCTTCAAATCTCACGGAAACCATTATATTCTCTCGCCGGTTTAATCATTATTTTCTTTTTTAACTCTAGTTTTATTCTTCCTCTTATATCTACTCATTTGATAATATTGATAGTGTGATCTTGATGGATTTGAGTGTTTGAATCAATGCATTAGTAAAAAGATTGAAATATTTTGATGATGACTTTGAATTAACAAGTTGATTTGGAGGGATGATGCAGTATTGTGAAATGGAGGTTGAGTTATGGAAGAGGGATAAAATAAAGTGGTTGTGATCGGCAGCATTGAGGAGAAGGAGGGGGAGATGATGTGGGGTGGCAGGTAGGGAAGAAGCTGAGAACGATTTGGAATATTATTATTAAATTCAATTAAAAAAATTTTAGATAAACTTTTAACAGGTCGGATTTAAAATGTAAAATAAACTTTTCTCAACGCCAACAAGGTCCATAGTTTCATAGATTGATTCGGTTATAAACCGAAAATATTTATATTGTATTTTTTAATTCATATTATACAGCTTGGTTTGTTTGGGCTGCTCTTGTTGGTTCAGGAGATGGATTGGGGACTATTTAGTAAAGTCCATGCCATGTACCCGACCCGGTTCATATAAACTCTAACTATAAATATGTTTTTTCTCTCATCTGGTAAATCTAGTAACAGAGAGCAGTCACTTAGCTCCCTTTTGCATTATGTTTTTCTTCTCCGTTAGGATTTTCGATAGATTGTGGTAAAGTGTATGTTCTTGGCTTTGTGGCTAATCTTGTACACTCTTTTTTAGTACAATCGGGTCTCCGGGCTCGTCTTCCGTGGATGTACACCCTTTTAGAGGCTCTTTTGAGCAATCAGGTGGAACCATATAAAACTAGTGCGTTCATTTTGATTTTTGATTTCATATACTTGAGTGTTGAGCATTTATTTTTTGTATCGATTACAACAAGTGGTATCAGAGCTTAATCGCTCGAATTTTGAAACCCTAATCTCTCTTATTTGTTGATTTCTCACTTTTGTTTGCTTGATTTTTACTTACTGACTTAGGTTTCCTATTGTTTGTAAGTGGGTGGCGCAACCCCTCCAATGACAAAAAATGCCTAGGTCAAAGTGACCTGTCGACAAATAAACTAGATTTGACAATCTTTCTAAAAATATAAACCCGGATCTAACATGATATTTTTGGAACCCTAAATCTTGAGTAAGTTTTTGTTTATTTGTGTTTTCAGTGGCACTGATTTTGTGGTAGTTATATGTTTTGACTAACTTGAGATGAAGAACTCAATTTGAGGAAGCAACTAGAAACACTGCAGAGGAATATATAAGAGGACAAGCTGGACAATAGCGGCTGAAGACAATCCCAAGAGAAATCGGAATTATGGAGGAAAGCAGATCCTATTAATTTAAGGTTCTATTGCAGAGCAGCTTAAAAAGCTTGAGAATTCCTTAAACCCTAATTCTGTCTTTACTTACTTGCTTTTATTGTTAATATCCGCCTCTAGTTGTTAATTGTATGTCTTTATGATGACTTTGGGCCTTGACTGAGGGACACAAGCTTAGTTCTTGTTAATATCCCAAATGAATGCCAGTGTGTTAGTCTGACTTGTATGATCTGACTATAGGGATACAAGCCTTGTTCCTGTTAACGTCTGATGAGTTTGAAAAGTATCATCAATTTGATATGATTCCGGTTGATTTTGCTTAAAATATTGCACATAATTGAGACACTTTCGCTTATTTGCAGGAGCAAAGGTTAGAAATTGAAACTTAAAATCTAAAAGAAGAAAAGCGAAGGTTTCGGATAAAAAAAGAGTCGAAAAGTGGAGTAAAAGAAGTATGAAGGGAAGAAACCGAGCTGCACACCACACTAGTTACCGGATTACAGCTCGACACAATCATTTCAGTGTAGACATATCTTACTATTACTAAACCTGATATAATGTATGCAGAGTAAAAAATAATAAATAAATAAATAAATGAAATCGAATCGGCTGGTTCGGTTTAGTTCCATTAGTTTGGTTTGATTCCATTTTAATGATTGAAAAACGATTAGTTTTTAGTTCGATTCAAGTCACAGTTTTTGGTTTGTTATTTTTTATCGAAAAAATATTTAAATTAAATCAAAATTTTTTTATTTTTTTTAATTTAAACCGAACCGATATAATTTCATTTAATTCGATTTTATATCTCACGGTTCCTCAATTTTACAATTATAAAATTCAAAATTTTTCTGCTGATTCCGTTCGGCCAAAATCAAACTCAACCCCACCCTACTTAATTCGATTTTTTATTTCGGCTGACTCAAATATAGTGTCTCCATTGTGAGAGTTCTAGTCCTCCCTAATGCAAGTAGATTCTTCCATTTCATGTACAATTAGAGCTATCCAACTCGTTTGAATTTGTGTCAACATATTGATCATTTGGTATTCTCTTTGTCATCTTCAAGATCCATTTCTCCATTGGAGATCATTATTGTACTATTAAAAAAGACAGAGAATTATGATACTTGATATGGAAGGAAATTGTATGGATCCTTAAATAAGCAAATTGAATTTGTTTATAATAACAAAATTTATAGTTTTGAACACTTAATTTTTACTTCTATTAAAAAATTATGAATGCAATTTACCCTTCTCAAATATAAATTAAGTGTTTTTATTGCTTTGATACATAACAAAAAGGTTTTACCAAAATGAATATAACAATTTTGTAAATTTAGTTTTTCAAAGTTGTAATATGTTCTTGAATTTATTTCACATAAAATATTAACCTACAAGCTCTCGCCTTGTTTACCATACTAGCCCACTCCCATTTAATTCAAATCTATGTTGTGAAAATTTTTATTCCTTTCTCATTTTTAAATTATTATCAATTATTTTCACTTAAAAATATTGTTAAGTCCGTGACCGTCCATCTATGACCGTGAAAAGTTCGTAATTATATGGTGTTAAGTCCGTGACCGTCCATCTATGACCATGAAAAGTTCGTAATTATATGGTGATTTGGTGACCGTATTTCGTGACCTTTTACATCAGAGACGGAGGTAAGGGGGGCTGGCAGTGGCATGTCTGAAATTACACAAAAATAGGAAGAAGACAGTAAAAGTACAAATTAGTGATTGGAATAAATTCCAAAATCATGTCAAGTCCTTATTATAATCTTCTTCTGTTTTGCATGAAATTAGATAAATATGCTTTTGTATAATTGTTTGTACCTCCATATTCATATTCAAATATATAACAAAAGTTCAAATGCCAAATTGTCTCCATATCATCATTCATTTACATGTAATAATAAAATATATATTTTTAAGGCAAAGAGAGAGACAGAGTCAGGTCTAGAGAGAGACCAGTAGAAGCAGCAGCTGATGTTGTTGAAGAAGAAGTCTGATATTCTCCAGGATTTTTCAGCTTTTTGTTTTGAGTTGAAGAAGAATATGCCTTTGATGACCCTTTTGTTTCCTGCAATTTTTCATGCCAAAAATAATATACAGTCAATCAATTGCTTTGAAATATTTATTTTAGATAAATTTAAAAAAGAATAATTAGAAAAGGTCATTGTAAAGTTATAAAAAAATAAAACAAAATTAAAATTGATTTATATTATAATAAAAAAATTAAATTAAATTTTTATTTATAAATCATTTTTAAAAATATTTTTAAGACCAATTCACATATATTTAGTGCAATGCAACTTACACTTAAAAGTATTTTAGAAAATTCTATGTATAAAATGAAAATTAATTTTTAAATATTTATTTTTATAAAACTTTTAATGTAAATTTATTATTTAATATATTTTTATATTATATTATATTATTAAAACATCTTCACTTAATACTTAATACTATGATATTAAATACCAACTATACATATAATTTAATAAATAATAAATTTATATAAAAAAATTATGGTATTCTGAAGATTATTTTCATTATATTTAGGGGGAAAAAAAGCTTCACTTTTAAATTTTTCAAAAATTAATATTTTAACACCTATCATTATAAGTTTAGCATCTGAATGGTCAAAGTATTTCAGGCACTTTTTATTCACAAGAATAACATATCAAACCAGCAATACTCAAATATACATTGTAACAAAATGATATTAAAATAGCAATATGTGTCAAACATATGAGGATGATGAAGTATTTTAACACAAATATTTTACATATGTGTATATATACATAAATTTAGGACAAAATGGTACTTTTCAAGATTCTATATAAAAGTTCAATTTATACTATTAAAAAATTAAAATAAAAAAGAAAACAGAAAGTGATTCAAAACATACCTCAGCAGCATGAGAGCTTTTGAGTAAATCCTTGAAGATAATATAAGAAGTTGGTTGATTCCTCTCATATTCCACTTCTTCACTGCACAACCACATCATCAATATTCAATAACCTATACATTCATCCATAATATATATATATATACATATATATATATATAATAATAATAATAATATACAAATTCACAGACCTGTACACAGAACTAGAACCATCAACACCCAGATTTTCAACAGCAAAAATATTGTTTTGGCAATTCTGGTGAACCATTGCATTAAGTAAATTGATATCATTCTTTCTACTTGCTTCTACACAACCAACAAATAATTAATTAATTATTTTTTTCTAAAAAAATAAAATTAAAAATATTTAATTACAAACCTTGAATCATTTTCTCATGCTTTGTACTCCTATACATCTGTTCCACAACAAACAAGTTCATATATACGTTACACTTTCAATAAATATCCTAATATATCAATCTACATGTATTTAAAACCATAAAAAATTAAATTAAATCAAAACCTGTAAATGACTCTTGACATGAGATATCGTCAATCCATTCACATCCATCATTTGTAGAACCATTTTCGGAGTAGCTCCTAATATAAATTTAAATAAAAAAATTTAATATAAACATTAAAAAATATAAAAATTTAATATTACTATATAGTATTTATCGGACTTACGATTTTCGCCACCTAGACTTTCGACGGCGTGAACAAAGCTACGGTGGAGCTCTGTGGTCCACCGGAGCCGAGGCATTTTGGACCGGACATAACGGCGGACTCCGGTGGATTTCGTTTGGGGTTCAATTCTCTCTCGATTTTCGTTTGGTCGAAGCGTAACGCGTTTTGTTACGCTATTCATAATATAATAATCTTTGTAATGAGTTTTGTTTAAGAAGGATATGAAGAAGAGAAGAGAAGAGAAATGAATTTGAATGAATATATATATATATATATATGTGTGTTTATATGTATATATATATAGAGAGTGAAGTGATTGAGAGATTGAAATGGAGAGTACTTAAAAGAGGGAATAATAAATACTAGTGAGACTATTTGGTATAGAACATTTGTCTTCTTATAGGCAGCTTTATATAAGGGTCATGAGTTTGGTCCATTTTAGTTTTGATTGTGTAAGAGAAAATTCTCTTTTGCACTTTATTTATTTATTTTTTTTATTATATTGTTATTACTCAATTTGGTGTTTTATTTTTTTAGTAATATGGTATATAATTTAAAATTTAAGTTGTTTTATAATGAGTAAAATGAAATATTAGAATTTGGTTTGAAGACACCGATTCAATTAATTAAATGTATCATTTTAAATTGATTTAATTAATTAAATGTATTATTTTAAATTGATATAGTATTATTTTTTAGATATATTTTTTTAAAAGTTTTCTAATATTTTAAATATGTAGAGATTATTTCGAAAAAATAAAAATAAAAATAAAAATGAAGTAAAATTTGGCAGTTATGTGAATTTGAAATGTTTAGATGAAAATTTGATAATTTTAGATGTGTAAATAATAAATTATACTAACTTTTAGGGTTAGAAATTTATTATTATTATTATTATTATTATTATTATTATTATTATTATTGGATAAATATCCAATAAAATCTTCCCATTGTTATAAATATTTTTATTTTTTTTCGTATTTTTGAAAATAATTTTCATTTATTTATATTTTTTAAAATATTATTCTATTCTTTTGTTTTGAGAAATGAATGGAGACTATTATTAACAGTGAAAGTAAATTAACAATATTTTAAAATAAGAGTTTCCAAATATGGCTATAGTTATAATTGGATATCTAGTTTATAATTGAAAAGATGATTTATGTGAGTATCTAACCCTCTAACATCTAGATAAAAAATTAAACCTACTAAAATGGGATAAAGTGATTTCATATGTATTGTATGAGTAAATATTTGTACATATGAAATGAAATAGTGATTTATTATAAATATTCTAATAATTGGAAATTAAAATTAAGAAGATGAGTTAAAAAAAAATCTAAAATGATATAAATGGGATTTAGACGGAACTTATAAGCCTAAACGGGAAATCGACTCAAGTGAATAACTTTAGAAAATACATAGTTAGAACTTTTAGGTGGAGTAGTCGAAAATTTTAGAACCACGGTTCATTACTCAATCTTATATTATTATTAAAAAAATTACCATACTATTGAAACCTAAAACTCTCAAATGTTGAATTTATAAATTTTAAAGTTTTTGAAATTAATACCTATATTACCAAAGTTATAGTATATTACTTTTTGAAAAATTTAAAAATTTAAAATTAAATATATTTAACCTAAATAATTATAGGATAGACAATATTTAATGAAAATATTTTTTCAAAGAATATGGGAGTGAAAACAGAATATATTAAAATTTTTTTATGGTAATTTATTAGACTAGTAGTTAGCGTAAAAATCACTAATAATATCTCAAAGGTAATATAACAATGACATTACATATAAATTTTATACTAACACATTACAAATTTTTTAAAAGTGAATTAGAATGATCTGTTATAAAATTTAAAACTCTAATAATAAAATACATATTATTTTATAAATAAATAAATTTAAATAGATTAACTTTTAATCATTTTATATTTCATCTCATAAAAATAATATTAAAAAATAAATCCATAAAATTTATATTAGCATCTAAAATGAGTAACTGTTTTCCCATATTCACTCAAAAAATTGGATGATAACGTTATAAGCATTTATAATTAGTTTGTTTGGATATTACTAACTTCACATGGTATAGATGATGATATACACAAAGTTCCAAGTGAAGAAAATATGACTTTCAATGATCTAGGGGAAAGACATTCTTTTATAAAATAACATTAAATTCTTTTTTTTTTTTAATCTACAAAACACTTTTTAAAACAAATTTTTCTAATGCCATTGTTTTGGAAATTTTTAAATAGAATGTACTATAAAATAATTTTAAAAATAATTTTTATTATATATAAAATTAAATGACTATTTATTTTTAAAATAATATTTTTTTATTTTTAATAATTTACAATTATTTTCAATATTAAATTATAATTCAATTAAATTTGAAATAACTGATATTTATAATATCTATTTTATCAATTACAAGTATTTATGTAATTATCCAAAATATGGATAAATAGAGTTACCAAACTGAAAATAAATTAATTTTTATTCTATGAAAAATGTAGGATAATCATTGTTATGAAGAATGGTATTCATTTGGAAAAAATACTCAAAACCTTTTTCCACCTTTCAAATTGTTTAAAAATTAAAAGAAAAACTCATCAACTTAAAAAAAAAAAAAAATTTAATTTCTTGATCAAATTTGTTATATTATATAAAAAATATATAATATAATAATATAATTATAAATTTAATATTTTATTAAATATATTTTAAATCTAGTCTATTTGAATTTAATTATGTATCCAATTTTAATTTAATTATTAAAAAATTTAATAAATCTCAATCTAAAAATTTTTATCTAAGTTTGAACTCAACTCTATCAGATTACACCCATAGACCAGCTTCATTCAATTTAGCATCTCTCTGAATAATAACAACTTTCCCTTTATTACTCAAAAGTTGGATATTTAAATTATTAGTAATTATAATTAGTTTCTTTGATACTAAATTTCACATGATATAGATGATGAAATGCAAGGTTCCAAATGAAGAAAATATGACTGCCATGATCTAATATAAAGACATTCTATTATTATTATTATTATTATTATTATTATTATTATTATTATTATTATTATTATTATTATTATTATTATTATTATTATTATTATTATTATTATTATTATTATTATTATTATTATTATTATTATTAGGGATAATGTAATTTTGGGTATCTAAAGTTGTGCAAAATTTTCATTTACGTACTCCAACTTTTCGAGGTTTCATATAGGTACTTCAACTTGCAAATTATAGGTCATTTAGATCCTCGGGATGATGTGGCGCTAAAAGATTGGAGTACTTATATGAAACCTCATAAAGATGGAATACCTATATAAAGATCTAATTTACAAATTGGAGTACCTATATGAAACATCGTAAAGTTAGAGTACCTATATATAAATCTAATTTGCAAGTTGGAGTACCTATATGAAATCTTAAAAACTTGAAGTACCTAAGTGAAAATTTTACACAATTTTAGGTACTCAGGGTTATATTATATTAAGTGACCAAGTGTATGTCATCATAGAAATTCTCAATTCATAATAGATCTGTTACATAAAATCAGTTTTTTATTTTAAACACTAAAAAAGTCAAAATTTGTTAGGGTAAATTTATTACCTTTATATTTATTTTATTATTATCCAAGTCAAAATTGGTTGTTATGTGGTGGAAAATTAATGTGAAAATTTGATAAGTGTTATGATTATATTTTTTATTATTATTTTTAGATATATGTACAAGACAAGAAAGAAAGTGCGATAACCATGTAAAGCATATTATTTCGTTAAAGAATATACTCATAAAACTAACTCACTTGATAAGTGGAGTATGATTTTTATTTTAGTTTTTCAAATAATATTTAAGAATATTTATTATTTATATTTTAAATATTTTTCTTCTAATTTTTAAATATATTTTCGAGCATATATATATATAACAATAATAATATTAAAAACAAAAATAATTTAAAAAATAATATTTTAATTGTTTAAAAAATTATTTTATAATTGGTTTGAAATTTTATTTTATACATTTTAGAGAATTATTTTAAGGATTTATATATATATATAATAATAGTAATTAAAAATATAAAAATAATTAGAAATAAAAATGAGTGAATTGATTCAAATTCGAATTAAAATAAATTAACGAGTTGAGTTCCAAACCTAAATAAAGATGATAATTGGTAAATGATAATATATATTTATTAATATAACAAAAAATACATTTATATGAAATAAGTATTATAAAATTTAATTTAAAATTATAAAGTCGTTTTAGAAAATTATCAAAATAAATTTTTATAAATTTTGTTTTAAAAAAAAATCACGCTTTCTGATTACAAATGTGGTTACGATGTAAATTATTTATTTTTGAAAAATAAAATTTAATTTTAAAATTTGTAAAACTGAGTTAATCTTTTAAATTTAAATTTATAAAATTAAATCGGATTTTATAAATTTAAAAAACAAAATTAAATTAATATTTTAATTTATTTATTTGAAGAATAGAATACGATAGTTTTTTTAATTAAATCCAAATTTTTATAGTTTTCCTCCGCACGAATACACTCTAAACCCCACTAGCGAAGTCTTATTGATGCTCACCTAATCTCCTCAAAGTATATATTTACAACAAATTTACAGCTATTATATTCACACAATACTGCAAGCTAATACATATCTGAGATATAGTGTGTCATCAAAACTAATTTCTTGATAACTAGAAAAATAGTTATAAATAAATAAATTTAAAATAACATGGCACAACCACCATGTTCGTTATTATCATCATCAATTCATATATATATTAATTTTTATTTAGAAATAAAATTATATAATAATATACAAATATAAATGTCTTGAGGGAAATCAGAATTTGGTTTGAAAATTGAGAGTTCAAAATGGGAAAATATTCTCTTCTGAAAATGGTCAGAAACTTGTTCTTGGCCACTACGTGAGTGATGACTCTATTCTTTGAATTTGAGATTGTAGTTATCAAAGATTCTATCTAAGGAATTATTCACTATCAGACAAATATATGCATGCAGTGACAACATATCCTTTTGTTAAATTGTGAAAATTTATTTTCTTTTGTTTAAGTTTATCCCACGAGATTTATTTAAATGTATAAGGTTACTTTATATTTTTTTAATGGTATAAATTATTTAAGGTTATTAATAAATTATTTAATATTATTTATAAATTAATAACTACAAAAATAATATTAGTGTAGATTTGTCAAATTCATAATTTTTTTTAATGTAATTTATTTAATTAGGTTTTATTTTGTTCCGATATGTCTAAATAAAATTTCATATGTTTGATTATTACTCGTTCATACTCAGAATAATATTAAACTCAACATACTAGATTTCATCAAATCACCCAACTGTGACCATCAGGACCTTTTAAAATACCTTATTACCTACGATATTTCTTAAACCGGCTAACCACCACTAAATCGAAGTCTCTCTTAGTTGATTCCCAGTCTTTCTCACCACCACTAAATCGAAGTCTCTCTTAGTTGATTCCCAGTCTTTCTCACCGGTATCCCACTTTAAATATATGAAAATTTAGACTAGGTCTATCAAAATATAAGCAGAAGTTATGGAGTTTAGAATTTTTTATTGAATTTGAGTCATTTTGATTTTTCGGTAAAATTTCAAATTTTCAAGTAGAAATTAACCTTAAATTAATCCAAAGTGTATAAAGTAATTAGAGACGTTAATCCGAAGCATAGGTATTAAAATGTACCGATTTAGTTATTTTCAAAATATTTTATAAATTGAGTTTTTAAATCAAAATCAAAATATTTGAAAGCAATCAAAATCAAGAAAAATTATTTTTAAATTAAAGTGAACGAATAGAATGTTTTTAACTTATTTATTTATGAATGCAAACCAGTGGAAGCGCACATTGTTACGATGTAATCAAAAGCATAAAAAAATCTAAAAAACTCTAAACCCTCTCATCTTTCTCACATTAAAAGTAAGAAAAGAAAATAAACCCTAACTTTTATTCGACTCCCGAATACTCTCTCTTGACCTCACCAAAAGCATTCAAACCCATCTTGAAGGAAGTAGACTATCTCCATCTTCTATTTCAAATATGAATAAGTCCCCCGAGAATGCCAACATGAATTTTTGTAGTTTTGATATTGGAATCAATTAAAATCATGAAGAAGAATTATTGGTATACTTCCGGTTAGTAGAGTGAGTTGTAGAGTCTCTAATTAGTGTTGTTTAGGAAAACCCTAAAATAGTTAGGGATGACTATTATTTATTATAGATTCGATTGGGTATTGGTTGATTTGTGTATTGAATTAGGCGGCGATGGAATGATCAGAAATCCTCTCTAATCTGCCCTAGCTAATTTGTTCGTTGGATTGGAAGAAAGGTTAGCAATCTCGTCTTGAACTCCACATTATTAGTTTATGTGTGTTTTTGGATGTTTGCCGCATTGAATGAATTAAAAGCATGTTCACGTTGTTATTGGTTAATGATGAATATTAATGGTACTTATATGTGTTGGGAAAACACGGCTAGTTCTGATACCACTTGTTGAACAAATCGGTGATCCATTGCAGCGGAGACGAGTATTAACAACCACAAAGTAAAACAACATACACAAGGTAAGAAATAAAGATAGAAAATAAGACACAAGGTTTTTACGTGGAAACCCAAAACGGGAAAACACCACGGCCGTCAGGACGATGAGAGACTAATTCACCGTGTAACAATAAAAAAAAATAGTTACAACCAGAATACCACTCTCTCACTCCCCAATTTAATTACAATGGTTACAGCCTCACACACAAGCTCTCCTAGGATAACAAGACTCAATCTTAGAACTCAAGATCTCCATGGTCTCCATGGTTCCCAAGCCCCCATGGGGAACCTCCCAAACCTAACCAACTAGATCTACATTGTTCTCTCAGGATATCTAATAATAGATACAAGCACCATATTTATAGCATTAGGTTACTTATTCACAAAGTAATTCTAAACCATTAAGAAAACCTTTTCCTATTTAGGATTCCCCAAGATCTATTTCCTAATTAGAATCCACCTTAGGAAATACAACTCCTAATCAAATATGATACTTCCAAAACAGTTTTCGAGTCTTTTCCAAATTACAAACCAATTATGGATACCAAAATATACCCGAATTCTCGTCAAAATCCTAACAATATGGTTATAAACCTTATGATTTGGTTATTGGAATTGTGGCCATGTAACTTGAAATGTCGATGATTGTGTATGTATATAGGATGATTGATACTTTGTGATTTAGATATCTTAAAGTTGTATTTTGAACTTTTAGAACACATGGTATAACTTGGAATGACACCATTTGTGATGTTAAGTTGTATTGAGCCTTATATCATGGACTCGATATGTATATGTGTCCTTAATATTGATGTAACATCCAGTCCGCGCCCCCGGATGAACCCGAAGCGTGGTGGTAGGGGTGTTTAAAAAACCTGTGACCCGATAACCCGATCCGAACCCGTTGGGTTTATCAAGGTTACCCATCCCAAGATTGCTACAAGTCAAGCACGCTTAACTTTGGAGTTCTCAAGTTCTAGACTCCCGAAAAATAATGTGCACTGATATGGGTAGCAATTCATTTCCTTTTAACCTTGTCTCAATACGGGGTGTTACAATCCACCCCTTAGGACACAACGTCCTCATTGTGGTTGACTCACATCATTTCCAGATCCTGTACCCGCGCTAGACGAATGCCCAAGGCTCTTATGTCCACAGGGCACTCGCGGTCGCAGGATTGCTCTGATACCATTTGTAACGTCCGGCCCCCGCCCCCGGATAAACCCAAAGCACAGCGGCAGGGCGCCACGTCATTCACGGTCTTAAAGCTGAACACTAGCCCCACAGGGTTGCTCTGATACCATTTGTAACTTTGAGTTCATAACTTGGTGTGAGGAATTAGGTGTGAATTACTTTGTTTTTGCTTTTTTTGTCTTACTGATCATCTCGATTGGCGTATTGTCAGGAAAACAAAGGCACGAGACAAGACGCAAGTTACTCTCAGTACATTTTTACGCGGTTTGATCTTAAGGACCAAGGAGCTGGTCAAGGCGCTGAGAACTCTCGATACATTTTCTCGTGGATTGGTTGACGACTTGGTCTTATAGGCCAAGAAATAGGGAAGTCTGGTACAGATTTCGGCAGGTTGGTCCTATAGACCAAGACGCTGATCAAGGCGTCGGGTGTTAGTTAAAGGTTCCAATACTTGTAATTGTGAATAGTTAAGATGTCTGCTTGATTCCCATTAATGATTGAAATATCCTTAACGTATTTGTATGCTCAAAACACACTTACCCGCTAATCAGACACATTTGTGCTTCTATTTATTGGAGTATAAAGTTGTTAACCAGGCATCGATAGCATAATGCTTTCTTTTCTACCTTTTTGTTTTCTTTCTATGTGGAACTGATAGTTGATTCAAGTGAGTAAGGACTCATCATGTTTACATTGAAGCACATTGAAGAGCATAATTGTTTTCAATTTCATTTCAAGTTTTAGTTATTGTTCTTTAGATTCAAATATAAACCTTGTCTAAATTAATTACTTATTTGAGCTTTATCATACATTATGTTTCCTTTGAATATGCAATTTGATTAAACGATTATGGTTTGGGAATTAGATGTATTTCAGCCTTTAGACTTTTAGGTTCATGATCGATAATTGAAAAGCACTAGAAGATATGTTTGTTTCAGGGGATCAATGGATACCATCAAGACTTTTGGGTTAGACTTTTCAGTTACTGATCGATTATTGGAGATGTATTCTCCGAGGCTCTTTCAAACCTCTATGGGGATACTATCAGGACAATATACCTTACCAACCTTCAAATGTTCTAAGGCTTCTTTTACTTCGCTTTGTCTGATACGCCTATACCAACTGAGACTTCTATCTATTGTTGAGAGATAATGAAAGATTGGACCCCTGAAACAAACATACCTCAATAAATCCGATGTAGGGTTGCATTGCGTAATTGTGAGAAATTTGTTGGTCGAGGGGTCAAGAGGGGCCGAGGAAGACCTAAATCTACTTGGAAAAAGTAGTTGTTAGGGATTTATGTTCCTTGGTTATTAAGTCTGGTTTTGAGCATAAAAAACTTGAGTGAAAACGTAAAATACATGTCGACGAAAGTTTCTAAGGCTCTTACTGACTATTTCTTTGTTTTATTGAGGTTTATTGTTAGATGATTCATACACATCTGATCCTAACTAGTTTAGGATTAAACCTTTGTTGATGTTGATTGATTGTTGAAAATGCTATTTTCATTATCGCATCC
>CM062395.1:26151278-26303542 GCA_031304145.1 Cardiospermum halicacabum
CAATAAATGTATGATCTATTATCATTGTCAATGTGGCGCTCTAGTCATTGTTCTGTGGCTCCGCCGTGAGTGGGGGTTGGGCATTACACTAAGGATTGAGAACATACCCATCACTATATTCGGCGTGTCAAGTCCCTCCATGTCCCTCATAGCGTATGTGCACACCTGGGCGCAACCCTTAGCTCTATTAGCAGTTGCTAGTGCACTCCACTTCTAGATCCACTTGGATTTATCGAATCCAACCCGACCTTTCTTTAGATTGAACTAGTTTTACCTATGGGAAATCTTGAACCTCTTTCGGATCCTCATGAAATGGTCTTTCGACCCACATCAATAGCATGTCCCCCGTAGCCTTTCTACATTCACCCTAATGCGGCTTTCCACAAGTGGCATACAGAGCTTGAGTAACATTTGAACCTCTATTGGCGGAGCTATATAGTGTGTCACTTGACACCACTGCTTGTTAAAAAAAATTAAATTTATTAATAAAAAATTTTATTTATAAAAGGAACGTAGTAGAAAGAGATAGACTTTTCCCGCTTATTTGTATGTAATAAAATAATATTGAATTGAAAATTAATAAATAACTATATTAGTGGGCAATAAATTATGTTTCCACTACTAATAAATACATACATGTATCTAGAGATAGGTAAAAATAAAAAATAATTTTTTTTTTAAAAAAATCCGACCATACCGACCAAAACTTACCGGTGCATAGCCCTAGCTGTTCCAATCCGATTTAAAAAGTTGGGACCGACAATGTTAATCCGTATTTATTAAATAAATAGTATATAATATAGATACACTTAATTAAAAAAATATAAATTAAATATTTAAAATAAAAATAATTAAATATACTTATTTTATAATGTTGCTGAAATTTATAATAAAAAATTTTAATATTTATTTAATTTAATATTATTATGTTAAATATAATTTTTTAAATATTTTTTTTAATTTTTTTATTTTTTTTTAAAAATGAAAAGCTCATTAAAGTTCCAATTTAATTGCATCGGTCCATATTAATCACGAGTAATTGGGATTGAACTTATTAATCCCATACTTTAATCGGTCTGGTATGATCCAATTTTAAAGAGCCAATTATATAAATCAGTCCAGTTCTGATTTCGCCATATCTAAATCCAAATTGGACTATACCCATCCCTATATATATATATACTTCCTCCGGTTTGTTTTTTTTTAATGGTTATATTTACTATTAAAACATTATTCATCAATCATTTTGTTTTATATATGGTTTTTTATCTATAAAGAAAAATATAGTCGAATGAGATTTTATTTTATTCGTTTAAATATTTATAATTTAAATATAAAATTTTTATAATTTTTAATTATATGTCATTAAAGATATTTAATAGCAATTAAAAAAATAAAAAATAAATAAATAAATAAATAAAAAACAAACAAACGTAGGAAGTACATCTTTTGTCTAGTGGAGGTAAGATTTAAATGTAGCACAAAAACAATTCAACGTAATGGCATAAACTAGTTTATACATAAAAGAAATTAATAGTAAATTTGTATACTTCTTCCGTTTTTTTTAATTGCTACACTTTGATTTGCACGTTTTTCCATGCTTAATTTTAACGGTATATATCTTTAATTATGCATAAATAAAAATTATAAGAATTTTATATTTGAAATATAGACGTTAAGACGAACAAAATAAAATCTTAGTTGACTATATTATTTTTATACATAAGAAATTATAGATAAAACAAAATAATTGATAAATAGTACTTTAGTAGTAATTAAAAAAAAAAAGGAGGAAGTACAGCATACCATTTTTACGGTGAAGCACGTGCTTTAGATTATGCTTTCGCCATTGTAAGCCTCCATGTGCGAGAGCACTTGCCACTGAAGAAGTATGGGGTTTTTCTGTACCAATTGCTTGAGATCTATTCGATGTACAGCTATGACCTGAAATCTTGGCCTTCTTGCTTGGTTCCCTGGATTCTGAAAACCGCTCTTCGGCTCTCGGGCCTGTTGTTTCCACCCTTTCTTCATCATCATTTAGAGGTGCCGTTCGTGCTATTCAAGCTCTGGAAGCCTAGGTCCTCGAAGTACCTGCTAAGGGCTAGTTTCCAACTGATTTAATGGGCTTGGTCCTCCCTTGGACTCCCCATAAGTTCACTTTCACATTCAACGTCCATTTATTGGACCTAATACAAATCACATATGATAGATTTATCAATATTTAGATCCTCGAAGTTCCTTCACAACAATCTATCCAACAAAACAAGATAAAATGCAACATAAATCACAAACTGATACTCATAAATTACACATTCAAACCATAATCCAAGTACAAAAATTTTCCTTTCCAGATCACTCGAAAGCTCAAGGTGAGCTCTTAACAATTTCCCGCAACAGAAACAAAATGAAAAACACTACTTCCAGTCACCCTATTGTGACCAATAACACATAATCTAACTCTAAAACGGTCTTGTGTGACGCCCCCTGGCCCGACCGCAGAGAAGAGCATTCCTCGGAATAGGATACTCATCTCTATACGAATGGACCGGAGAGTAAACCCTTAGGTAGAATTGTTGTCCCAAGTACTGTCTCTCCCAATTCTCCGACCGGATATTCCACATCCCTACGTTGTCCAAGGCCATGTATATCGCTGTCCAGGCCCTCGGATAAACCTGCAAGCAATTCATCTAACACTTAAAGTCGAAAAAGATTTTACATGGATTCGGACTATCAGGTTGTCTACAGGTTTAACTAACCAAACAAATTGATAATGTGGGGTGATTTAGGACAATACCTGAACTGTGCATCGCGAAATTGTGTCACGTAAATTGTACCTTGCCCTGCTTGCAGGCGTCCATTGGCCTCCCTCCATACTGTAACATAACAGGACGGATTACATAGTGTTTGGTATTAGTGTTAGCGGAAAAGAGTGGAAATGTAAAGCTTACCCAACTACAAAGAAGTTGTAACCATTAATGTGATAGGACTGGACAGAATCTTCCCAGTTTTGGAACACAATCTCTATGAATTCGCGAAAATTGGCAGACATGACAGAGGTAGCTAGGTATGCATTACCAAATGTGGGACTACTAGGAATGCTTCCAAGATTGAAAACTCCAGGAATGTTGAAGTAATCAGCAAGTTTCAACGGCGTATTGCCAGGGATAAACGACACGCTATTGATTGCATACCTCTGCTTGCCATTTATCCAGGGCGCAGAGTTTGCAAGCGTGATTGTCCTGCTAGTTTTGATCAATCCGTAATGGTATGACCCTTGCGGATTAGGCCTAGGTCCACTTGCAGTCAAATTCTGCCTGCATTGCAAAAATGAGCGAATTAGTACAATGTAGCATGGTTTGTGAACTAATGAGTGATCATCAAGTGGTACCTGATTGTTCTAGCTTGATTGATTGACCAATTGATCTGAGTAGTTGGACCGCGTGGGACAGGACCAGAGACTCCTTTGCGAGAATTGCTGTAATGTAGCACCGAAGTTGTTGTTAGAACCCGGGAAGTGAATCGGCTTGATACTACAATGTAGTAGTCCTGTGCAGGCTGATCAGCTGTGACTAAAACTGAGCAAGATTGGCCTAAGTGTAAATCAAGGTCTGTATATGTGTTCTGTATCGTATGCGAACCCTCTACTTCGATTAATTTCATCTTATGCCCCTGAATCCGAATGTTTATCGACGTCGCTGTACCTACATTGGAAAACCTGAACCTGTATGTCCTACCTGTAAACAAACATAGGCCAAAATCAGCTTTCAGATTAGCGTTTAGCATTTAGAATAGCTTGTTTTTGCGATTTAATTACCCGGATCAACTGTGAATGTGTTCCCATTCCATCCACGGCCGTTAATGAGAATACCATCCGGAGGAGGGAGTCTCCGGCCGCTGTCTAATAGCCGTCTTAAGATCTACAGAACCACCAATCAGACATATAATCAGACATAATCAGTTTATGTTCAGTAATGTTATATGAATGTGATTGGTCTGGTCTATTACATAATGGTTAGTCTTATACCAATCCCCGGCGAGTAGGATAAAGTCCCACGCCGGGGGAGGGAAGGGTACAGGAATCCGGGGACGGCTCCAGACTCTGATGGATCCAAATGCACCAGCAGCTTTGTGAAATGCAAGTGATGGGAAGTAAAAATATGTTCCAATTTGGTCTTTTGCTTGCAGAACATAAGTGAAGTTCTTCCCAGGTGGGATTGGACATGTTGTGCCTACAACTCCATCCATGAATGAGTTCTTCCTCTGCTGTAAACCATTCCTACACAACCCAACATGTCAGATTCAAATTGTCTGTATGAGATCTAGATTAGATTAGATGTGTTAATTATTATTATATAGTTTTGATTGGTTTGTAGAGAATAGAGAGAAGAGAATCAATTAGTATAAAATAAAGTGAGACTTTAGAGTGATCTGACAATGATTAGTACTTTAATCATGTAATTAATGGCTAGAATGTGAGATAATAATAACAATAGATAGAGTAAAGTGGACTTTAAAGCTGAGATCTGGTTAGGTACAACTTTTTTGGACACAGCTAAATAAGGATATTCTGACAGAAGATGTTAAATTTACTAAACTGGCCCTGCATAGATGCATGATTGACTGAGTTATGTACATATTTTAGATGGGTATATTTGGCATTATGGAGATTTGGTTTTCATTAACAGATCTGATAAACCCAAGTTCCCGTTCTTTGAATCAAATCGAGATTCAACTTTCCTTTACTTTCTTGTAAACCAAACAGTATAAAAACAGAGCTGAAAATAATAAAACAAAAAACAGAGACTTGCGTTGCGTTGAAATTCTTACCAGGAAATGAGAAATGGTTCTCTGAGATAATTGTAGACACTGATAATCAAGTTATCATTAGTGATTGCATCAATGTGTGGCCCTGGGAACTGTCCATTAATCAAAATCCCCTGCAGCAACAAAAGCAGCAAAAACTTGATCTTCAACAGAACAAAACAGAGTAACATGAATCACTCACTCATTCACTCACCTGTTGCTTGACACCAAGTGGGTAAATATCACCGTACGTGATTTTCCAGGTAAAGAATCTGTACGGACTATCCCCATTAACGCCATTGATTACAAGAAGCGAGAACAGAGCAACAACAGAACAGAGGACTCTGCAGCCTCTCATGTTGAAAACAAGCTTCAAGAAAATGACCCCAGACTAAAGTGAATGGAGATTTTTAGATCTAAAGTAGCAGAAAATGTGAGTACTCTGTTTCTATCTCTCTCTTTTTCCAGTTTTGTTGCTACTCTGTTTAAAACAACACAGCACATGAAGGTTGTCAGACTTGGTGGATTGTGTACTACAAAGTCTGTAGTCAATGTTGATTACCAACCGTTGGATTAAATCAGGAACTAGTAGAATCAACGGTTGTGATCTGATCTGCATACAGTTTCGGGGAAGAAAAAAACTATCAACTTTTACAAATATTTGTGTTATAATTAATTACATAATTGCCCTCGTCACGGGTTCAATCTATATAGAGAAATAAAAATTACTACTTGACCCGTGGTAATAATAATAATAATAATAATAATAATAATAATAATAATAATAATATTAATAATAATAATAATAATAATAATTTGAAAAAAAAATATCTAATATTATTTGTTACGTTAAAATTTCAATGCAATTTATTCTATATTAGTGGAGTATTGTCTTTTATCTCTATGTCAAGCTAGAAGTGTCAAGCTGGAAGTGAAGATAAAAATGTTGATCATCATACAATCATACAAGCAATGAAGAAGGGCTGGGCCTTTCACTTAGATTAATGTGTTTGATATCTACACACTTATTCTGTCGCTTAACTAATCACGTTGTTTACCTACATAATCATACATTAGTGTTTAGGTAATATGATGTACCTGATATAAATATGTACTTTTCTATTTATGAAGTAAGAAGCGAGAATATTTTTGCTGTCTTCATCAATTACCAAAACTCAGATTTAACATGGTATTAGAGCTATAGGTATGTGCACCTATACCTGGCTCACCTTTCATCAATATCAAACCTACTAAGTCCACAGTTGCAGTCTGCAAAACCAAAATAAATACACAAAAATGGTAACATTGAAGAACGAAAATCAAAGTAACATCAAAACATACCAGAGCGGGGAGCCCTTGCACCTTCAAAACTCAGACCACCCGGGCATGTCTCTAGTGAGTACAACCTTAACTTGAAAGAACTTCAATACATTGAGTAGATTTGTTAGAATTGCCCTAGGTGCTAAATCCAAGTTGGGCTTTGTTGATGGAACTTGTAAGAAGCCGACGGAAGGATCTGATGACTCGGAACAATGGAAAAGAATGGATTATATGGTCACCTCTTGGATCCTTAACTCCATTAGCAAAGAAATAGTTGAAGCTTTCCTTTATGCCTCATCCTCTGCTCAACTCTGGGAAGAAATCAAAGAGAGATATGGAGAAGCGAACAGACCTCTCATATACTCCTTGAAAAGAGAAATCGGTTCAATCAGTCAAGGCAACATGACAGTATCTGAATACTATACCAAATTGAAAATGTTATGGGATGAACTCCTCTGCTTGCTGCCAATCCCAAACACAAACCACATCTGCCAAGCCACAAAAGAGATGATGGATATAATGTTTTCCAGTTAACTAATGGAATTCCTTATGGGGTTACACGGCAGATTTGACCCTATAAGAAACCAAATCCTACTGATGGAACCTTTACCAAGCATCAACAAAGCTTTTTCAACAGTGGCTCGTGTAGAAAAACAAATGGACATTCAGATTTCACTCAATGTTGAAAACAACTCTGCTGCTCTATTCATCAGATCTCAAGGACCAGGATATTCACCCAACCACAAAAGAAGAGATATGAAGAAATCAGAAAAGAAGTGCACATACTGTGGAGGAATAGGTCATCTAAAGGAGGGATGCTTCAAACTGATTAGATACCCTGACTGGTTTAAAATACCAAAAGACCAAAGACCAAATGCTCATATGAACAAATCATATGCAAATATGGCAAATGTGAATTATGGGGACAAAACCAAGGAAGAGAAAATAATTGCCGCGTGTTCTAGTGGGATCAATTCTGCTGAAACACAGAATGCCCAGATGTCAAGCTTAATTCAACAAGAAATCTCCAAGTTCATCAACAACATCAACCCAAATTTCATTAATATGGTAAACATGATGGACTCGTCAGGTACTGAACTCTGCTATGCCTTAAATGCATTTCATTCTTCATTTGATGAAAGTTGGATTATTGATACAGGAGCCTCTAGTCACATGTCTGGTAATTTGAATTGTTTGATTCAATTTATGATCTTAAGAAACCTAGTTTTGTGATACTGCCAAATGGTTGCGGTCTTAAAGCAGAAAAGGCAAGACATGTTATACTAAGACCAAACTTAACACTCAGTGATGTTCTTTTCATACCTGATATTAAGTTCAACTTAATATCTGTCCATAGACTTGCAAAAACAAACAACCTTAAATGCATATTTCACTCACATGTATGTATTTTGCAGGAGCAAATATCTGATCAAGTGCTTGCTACAGGAAGGTTAGATGGTAGTCTTTATTTTTGGAACACAAAAGGGAAGTCTGCTGGTTATAGATCTTCTGCTAAGGTGTCTTCTACAGCCTTAAACTCCACTCCAAACACATCCCATGAGTCAGCTTTCACTGGACTATCTCCTACAAATAATTTGAAGCTATGGCACCAGAGATTGGGTCATGCTTCAGTAAAAATGACGGGTGTCGAATCCGTCAATATAAATTTAACCTGCAATACAAATAAACTTGTAGTAAACAGGGTCGATCCCACAGAGAACGGAAATCAATAATTGTAATTGTTAACTGACCAAGTAATGTAAATGGGGGTTTGAAAAGTGGATTTGGACTGAATGCTAAATACGCAAAATATTAACAATCAAATATATTAAAAGATCCAGCTAACCGATCATTTAATTAATGTGTCGATCATTGATTCAAAAGATATCTCTATCGATTTTAATAACCACAGTTATAGTTATTGACAACGTGCCTAACAACCAATCTTTTCCTTAGTTATTAGACTGACCGGGTACGACCCTTCGAATCAATCACTAATCTAACACGTAGATTGCAATATGAACTAGAAAAGACCTATGGTCATAGCCAATGAATCAGTACGACAGTTCTTGAACTATGATTGTGGAACCTCAACACTACCTAGGTCAGATTAATTACGAATTATCTAACATGCAGTGTATTAGCCTACTCAATTAACCAATCGCGCGCTTAATCAATTAATCAAATAAAACTAACATGACCTTAACTATGGGCACAGAGTGACCTTAACTATGGGCACAGAGTGACCTTAACTATGGGCACAGAGACTACACAAATATTAAAAGATAAAGCAACGAAGCAAAGATCTCACAACACGAATTAATTAAACTAATCGTTTAGCTGGGCAGACTAGTTTAGCACCATATGGATGTTGTCAACATCATCGTCTAAATTATGAACTGAACGTACAAAAGAAGAGAAACGAAGTGTTTTTATTCAAAACTAAAACTTAAACCCCCAAATTCTGATCATTCAGAGTAAATATATACTCTGTTACAAAACTGAAACTCATCAAAAATCTCCTCAGAATCCTTATTTAAAAGTTCTAAATTCAAAATATAAAAATCCTTAATCCTATCAGTTTATTTCTAAATAAGTATTCAGATGAAAATGGCTGACTTTGACTCTGCTTTGGCAATTGTTGTCAATGATCCTCAAAAATCTTCATATTTGTATAATTGCATCCAATCTGTCCAAAATTACAAAAATAGGCAAATTAATAGCAAATCTTCAATAAGGTCTAAAAATAATAAACAAAATAGTGCAGGAATAATGTTAATTTCATGCTTAATCACAAAACTTTGAAAAAAATTTCATGTATTCCAGTAGAACTCAAAACTTCAAACATTGATCCATGCACCATTTGTCATTTATCAAAACAGCACAGGCTCTCTTTCACTAGAAGTTACATTACTGGTTCACATATTTTCGATATTGTTCACGTTGATATATGGGGACCATACTTGCACCATACAATCTCAGGATCTCCATACTTCATCACCCTAGTTGATGATACTAGTAGGGCGACTTGGGTGTTTTTTGTTAAACATAAATTACAAACCCCCAAAATCCTAGAGAACTTCATCAAGTCAGTCAAAACTCAATACAACCAAACCATCAAAACTTTTAGATCAGCTAATGGGTCCGAGTTTACATCATATGCATGTCAAAACCTTTTTTGTGAGCATGGAATAGTTCACCAGAAAATAACACCATATACCCCACAACAGAATGTGAGGGTTGAAAGAAAACACAAAGAGCTTTTGAACCTAGCTAGGGCCCTGTTATTTCAAGCAAATCTTCCTCTTAAGTTCTGGGCTAATGCTATCATCACAGCTTGTTATATATTGAACAGATTGCCATCATCTGTGATTAATTGGAAGACCCATTTTGAGATCCTGAAAAATAAGCTACCAGACTACAACTTCATGAAGTCTTTTGGATGTCTTTATTTTGTCTCCAACACTCTTCCACACAAAACCAAATTTGAAGCTAGGAGTTTTAAGTGTGTCTTTATAGGTTACCTACCTGGTCAAAAAGCCTACAAAGCCTATGATCTCAAAACTCACAAAGTGTATATCTCTAAAGACGTGGTCATTTATGAAAATATTTTTCCCTTTCAAGAAAAAGCTGACAACATACCTTCATTCCAAAACACTAAAAATGGCCCTTCACTGGAAAACACAAACAACATAGGTCCTATACATTACACTCCATTGTCTGACTTCCACCCTGATGATGACCAAACACACTCATCAACAAGTCCTTTGAATCCCTATAATGTCTCTGTTGAAAACTCTTGGCATGATCCTTCTTCTATTGAACCAGTTCCAGAAGTACACGATCACACACAAAACACCAATTTAGGGTCAACCTCTGAAACTGCAGAAAACTCAAATACTCATGCTCCTGATACTCATATTAACACTTATCCACCCCTTAGAACCAGTACAAGAGTTAAGAGATCACCTTCATGGGTCAACGATTTTGTGTTCAATATAAATACATCATCAGATCTTCTTGAAGCAGGTGCAGGACCATGTATGATACTCCAACAACATCCAATTTTTTCAAAAGCTCACACATATTTTCTCACAAATATTCAACCCATCCATCAACCCTCAACTTATCAACAAGCTGTTAAACATCTTGAGTGGCAAAATGCTATGAGTGAAGAACTACAGGCTCTTGAAATGAATCAAACGTGGGATATTGTTGAACTTCCTTTTGGTAAGAAACCAATAGGGTGTGAGTGGATATATAAGATGAAGTTGAACCCTGATGAATCCATAGAAAGATTCAAAGTAAGAGTTGTGGCTAAGGGTTATTCACAAGTAGCAGGATTAGACTACTATGACTCTTTCTCACCAGTAGCGAAGGTTGTGACTATACGACTTTTTCTTGCCATTTCTGCTTCCAAAGGTTGGGTTGTTGAACAAATGGACATTAACAATGCATTCCTTCGTGGTCACTAGAAGGAAGAAGTTTATATGATCCCTCCTGTAGGTTACAACATTCCAAAGAATAAGGTGTGCAAATTAAAAAAGTCACTTTATGGGTTGAAACAAGCAAGTAGGGAGTGGAACTGTGAATTGACAAAACACCTTACATCCTATGGTTTCACACAATCAGGACATGATCATTGTCTCTTTGTTAGACAGTCAGTAAGTTCTTTCCTAGCTCTACTTGTATATGTAGATGATCTATTGATTATGGGACCTTGCATGAATGAAATTGAATAAATAAAAGATTCATTGCACAAGACATTCACAATAAAGAATTTGGGACCTGTGAAGTACTTTATTGGCTTAGAAATTGCAAGATCAAGTGAAGGTATATTTATATCACAACAAAAATACATCAAAGACTTACTCTCTGATGCAGGAATGACAGAGTGCAAACCAACCAAAACTCCATTGCCTCCAGGATGCAAGCTGAGCATAGAAACAGGAGAAAAATTTGAACAACCTGAGATGTACAGGAGAGTGATAGGAAGGCTTCTGTACTTAGGATTCACAAGACCAGATATTGCCCACGCCACACAGACCCTCAGCCAATTTATGAATAATCCATCGACATTGTACCGGAATACTACACTACACATTCTTAAATACCTACAAGGAAGTCCATCTCTTGGATTATTTTACAAATACAATGAAGACCTGTCCGTAAATATAGTGATGCAGATTGGGCGAGTTGCATTAATAGCAGGAGGTCTCTAACCGGGTTTTGTGTGCTCATTGGATCCTCATTGATATCCTGGAAAATAAAAAAACAGCCCACAGTCTCCAGAAGTTCGGCGGAAGCAGAATACAGAGCATTTGTAAGTACAAATTGTGAACTCAAATGGATCCATTACATGTTACAAGATCAGAGAGTCCAAATCCCTTTGCCAATCAACCTATATTGTGATTCTAAGGCTGCTCTCCATATCACAGCAAATCCAGTGTTTCATGAACGAATAAAACACTTAGAGATAGACTGCCATGTAGTCAGAGAATAGTACAAAGCTGGTTTCATCAATCCAATCTACGTCAGAAGTGATCAACAACTTGGAGACTTCTTTACAAAGCCTCTTCCTTCTTGCACATACAACCATCTACTAAGCAAGTTAGGCCTTTTAACCGTGGCTCCAACTTGAGAGAGGGGTGTGGAGTATCATAAATCTATTGTCTTTCATCTCTATGTCAAGCTGGAAGTGTCAAGCTGGAAGTGAAGATAAAAATTCTGATCATCATACAAGCAATGAAGAAGGGCTGGGCCTTTCACTTAGGTCCATGTGTTTGATATCTACACACTTATTCTGTCACTTAACTAATCAAGTTGTTTACATACATAATCATACATTAGTGTTTAGGTAATATGATGTACCTGATATAAATATGTACTTTTCTATCTATGAAGTAAGAAGCGAGAATATTTTTGCTGTCTTCATCAATTACCAAAACTCAGATTTAACAAATGTTTGGTTTGGTAGGTTTTAGGATAGAATCTGTATCTTGTATTGCAAGCAGCTAACAAAATACAGCCAAAATAGGTATTAGTAGCACCTCTGCTCCAGCCTAAGGCTCATCAATCCTAAACAACAATGACAAAATGACTGATAACCTCCAATAACAAATATTCTCTATTTATTCTCATCAATCCTAAGGCTCATCAATCCTAAACAAAATGACTGATAACCTCCAATAACAAATATTCTCTATTTATACTAAAGTAACTTGCTAACCAATTCATTAACATTCCCCTACTACAATTCATAACCAACTGGTCCCACACTAGCAGCCTACCCTATAGACTTGGGGCAATTCTAACATTACTGCCCCCTAACTTTCACCTTGTCCATAAGGTGAATATTGACTTGTGATACATCCGCAAGTCAATTGTCTCTATTGTTGGAATCCATTTTTGTAGATTGAAAATCTGAAATTGTAATGGCTTGCTTCTTGTAACTTCCTTCAGTTGCATAAGCGTCAACCGGCTATATTGAACAAAAACTACCCAAATGACTTCTTCTCGGTTCATGCCCTCCCATTGGATTAAAACTTCAAGTTCGGGCTTCCCTCCATGCTGCCTTACTTTCACTTCATTAGAATAGATTATAGACACTACGCTAGCTTTATGGAATTGTACAGATTTCTGATAAATCCATACATCTACCACTTCTCCAAAATGAGTCCAATTAACCCATTTGTCTACCCGTTTTCTGTTCTGGACATAAGAGTTCACAACACTCTTCATATATTTCCTTTCTCTGGTCTCCCCACCTTTTTCATCATCAACAAAAACCTGAGCTGTTAGAGCTGTGCTTGAAGTTCCTCCTATAATCCTCTGTGTGGGGACCTTCTCAAAAATTTCCAAAACCAGTTGTCTGCTAATCTCCTTAGAGTTTCGTATGTTTTTTGCCTCTAATCTAGTTTTCAGATATATGAAAGGTGGAATACCTGATATAACAAAATGTCTCAGTTCTAGCAATTTGTTGGCTAGCCTCCGGTAGAAGATAAGATTGCTAAGATTGTCATTTGAAGTATTTGAAACTTCACAATATTGTTTCATTGTTCTGTATTCCTCAACACTAAGAACTTGAGGGATGGTATTCCTATATTCTTCTACATCTGTTACTTTTGGTCGTGGTCCTACCTGTGCAGCTACCTCAACCTCATATTTTTCTTCCTTAACCCTTTCTTCCACGGCCTTCTTCAGTTTGGAATCTAAAACAGCGTTTTGTTCTTGTATTAGCATTTGCTCTTCATTTTCATCACAGATCAGAATAGCACCATCACAGATCAGAATAGCACCAGCACCAGCGTAATTCAAATGGTTGTTCTGTTGTATTTGAAAAATCCACGCATGACCCATACTTAAGCCCTCTCTATCAACCCAAACGTCAACCCGGCCCAAACTGCTACCCAAGCCCACTTCTAACCCTACGTCCATCATTTTTTCTCCACCAATATTGTCGCCTTTGATCCAGCGACTCACTTTCTGCAACTTCCATTTTCCGTCCATCGTCTTTTCGTCCACCGCCGTTAAATTTACTTTATATAATTGTTGGAGCCGAATTTCGATAGGACTTCGAATCCCTTCGAGATGAGGGCTGTGATTTCTATTTTTCATCTCCGGTTATCTAGAAATTTCGTGTGTGCTGTTTCTTTCAAACTCTAACTTTTTATATATACAATTTCTTATTCTTTTAGGAATTCCTAACACTCTTAGCTGGATACACTAGATTCAGAATCATAACTCGACGAAAAGTTAGGAAACCCATGACTTCAGCCACATCCAGCTGATATCAGGTTATGTTTGAGCCCATTAGTTGTTATTTGGGTTCAACCAGACTTTAAAGCCTCATATTTCCGTCCAATATGAGCGGGCTTTCCAATTACCTCAGACCCGGTCTAGTAGAAGATTTCGGCCGAAAATACGAGGAAACCTCTAAGACTCTTCTACCATTGAGTGGCCGAAATGTTATGGATGTTATGGTCCAACCAATAATAAACAAATAAATAATTTCTTTATAGGGCTAAATAAGTAAATAAATAATTCCTTTATAGGGTTAAATAAGTAAAAGAATACGCTAATAATTGATTTTTTTAAATTGTGTGTTTTTAATATGGGAAGGAGGTAGTTCTCAAACTAAAACTATGAATCTGATTATCATATTCAATCTCGCATCTAATACACGAGTACAATTTCTGTGGGAATTCTAAAAATAACCTCCAAAATATCAATCAAAATTGGCCAAATAATCAACTTCACAAGTTCTTCGCATAATCAACTCTTCGAGTCTCATACACAAATTATTCTCCAAACCTTCCAAATTCACTACAAACTCTTCAAGTTCATCATCATCCAAATCCTCAACCGACAAATCGTACCAAAAATCTCCACGTTCACCGATCACCGGCAACTCTTCCTCCTCCACGTCATCCACCACCTCCTCCTCTTCCTCATCCACACCGTCATCATCCGTAGACAGAGCTTCAATTTCTCTCAATTCAACCGATTCAATGTCTTTATCATTCAAAAATCGATCTACAACAACCTCGCCGGACGGAAACCCGGTCGAGAACAACCGTCCCTTGGCGGAGTACACGAGCACCGCGACCTGTGAATCTGGACATAACTGGCACGTCTCTTTCGCTTTTTTGAACAATCCTTTTCTCCGCTTCGAAAACGCCACTTTTCGACTCAATTTGTTCTCGATTCTCTGCAGTCTTTCGATTCTCTTCCTTCCCGTACCTTTCGGTCGCCGATTCGGTGCTCTGTTGTCGTCGTCGTCTTCTTCTTCGTCTGGTGACGGTGAATTGCTTATTTGTTCTGGTGATGGTAAATTGCTTGTTTGTTCTTCTAGAGTATTCCATAGTTGCATAGGGGAGAAGTTGAACTGCATTGAATTTATACATTAGGTTTGGATTTTTGATTCGATTTTGATATTTATATGAGCTTTTTAGTAATTTGTGGTTCGATGTGTTTCTATCGCGTTTATTTAATTATTTTAATTTAAAGGAAACAGATATAAAAAAGGAAACATATATATAAAAATTGTTACTATAATAATTTGATTAGTGGAATGATAATTGAGTACTTATCCATTTTTATTATGGATTGGTACGTGAAAGTTGTATTCTAGTGGTCTTAATCTTATTGTTGCCAATCGATATCAATTTGGTAACTAACTGAGAAATTATTAGTTATCTAGTTTGATTGTCATTCTAAGTGTCAATCAGCGGGGATAGCTCAGTTGGGAGAGCGTCAGACTGAAGATCTGAAGGTCACGTGTTCGATCCACGTTCACCGCATTTTTTAAATATTATTTTTTTACTTTAATTTTATATTTATAGCCGTCAACTACAAAAGCAAGAACCTGCATAGATTATATAAATTTCTATAGATTATATAAATCTCATAGAACATAACGTCCTCTATCTTCTTCTTCTATCAAATCACCTCAACCAACTCACAAACATAAGAAAAACCAGTTTCTGTCATGGAAAAATCTAAACTGAATCTTATAACCAAACCATCTTATGTGAGTCATTACACACATCATTTCTCTCTATCTTTAACATATTAACAAGCAGTTTGACTTGATCACATTTTATGCAGATCATACTTGGCAATGGTTTGGTGACTCTTACCATATCGAAACCGCAAGGCTGCTTAACTGGAATCAAATATGGAGGATTGGACAACATTTTAGACCAGAAATCTGGTGAATTCAGTAGAGGGTAGAGTACAAGTCTCCATATGTTTTGTCACTGGGAATTTGGTTTTTGAGCTGGTTTTGTTTACTGTTGTTTCTGTATATCTAAATGCAGATATTGGGATATCAATTGGAGTCTTCCTGGTGACCTGGACACTTACCAGTTGTATGATTTCTACCTGTGTTCTCGCATTTTTGCAAGAGTGGTTTTGTATATGTCTATGTTTCACATTTAGCGACCTGAACTACATGTGCCTTTACATGTGTGGCACAGATTGACTGGAGCTGAGTACAATCTAATTCACATGAGCAAGGAACAAATAGAGGTCTCATTCAAGAACAAATTCAATCCGTCAAGCATCAATTTACCTCTAAGTGTTGACATAAGGTTGTTATCAGTTCATATACTAGAGAAGTCAGTTCGTTTTCGGATAATTTAGCATCTATTTTATCATCTTCAGGTATGTTTTGAGGACTGGTGTTTCAGGATTCTACAGCTACGCCATCTATGAGCGTCCTGATGGATGTAAACCGTTTGATCTCTCTCAAACTAGGCTGGTCTTCAAGTTACAGCGTGACAGGTGAGTGTTTCCTGTGCATTCCTACTGTCTGTGTAGTATAAGTTCACAGATAGTGTTTTCTATGTTCAGGTTCCATTACATGGCAATATCAGATGAGAAACAAAGGATCATGCCAATGCCAGACGATTTACGTCCTGATAGAGGCAAACAACTGATTGTGCCGGAATCAGTTACGTTAGTGAATCCTATAAATCCTGATCTAAAAGGCGAGGTAAGTACAGTATAGCAACATAAACATTAACTTGTGTTCTTTGTTACTAATGCAGAACTTGGTCATTCTGGTGTATTGTTGGTTATAGGTTGATGACAAGTACCAGTATTCAATGGACAACAAAGATGGAGGTGTTCATGGATGGATAAGTTCCAGTCCTACAATCGGGTTCTGGGTAATTTTCCCTAGTCATGAGTTTCGAAATGGCGGTCCTACTAAACAAAATCTCACTGGTCATACTGGTCCAACCTGCTTAGCAGTAAGTTCTACATAACAATAGCTAAAACCCCAATCAAAATGTGAGACAAATCATTTGGTTCTATAAACAGATGTTTCATGGAAGTCATTATATTGGAGAGGATACAGTAGCAAAGTTCGAAGAAGATGAGACCTGGAGAAAAGTGTTTGGTCCTGTTTTCATATACCTGAATTCAACTCCTAAAGTTTCTGATGCCTATAGTTTATGGACAAATGCAAAGAGACAGGTACATTCTGTTTCTTTTTCATATAGCTTGACTGATACTAAAAGAAAACACTTACAAGAATGTAAAGGCAGTTTTTGTTTTGGCACATCCTAGAGATTGCTTGAAGAGGCAGCTTGGCCATACGATTTTTTGTCGACTCCCTATTACCTTACTGCTTCAGAACGCGGTTCAGCAACAGGAAGATTATTTGTAAAGGACAGGTGAGACTTAGCTATTGCCTATAAGTACACTTTGTTTCTATCAGGGTATTTCACTTCCTGAGACTAAATGCTTTATGGTTCACCAGGTATGTTTCTAGTTCTCTGATTCCGGCTAAGCTTGGCTATGTTGGTTTGTCATCTGCAAGAATAGCAGGAGCATGGCAAACAGAAAGCAAGGTACAGAAACTCAGGATGGATGATTGTTTTCAACAGGAAAGATCACATTAATATTAAACATTTCAGGTTTTATATTGGCTGTAGGATTATCAGTTCTGGGTAAAAACAGATTCTAAAGGAAATTTTACTATAAAAAACGTCATTCCTGGAGTCTATGGAGTGCACGGTTGGGTTCCAGGTTTTGTTGGTGACTACCTACACACAGAAAAGATAACCATCTCCGCAGGTACTACACTAATTGTTCTTTAGCTTGATGCTGTTTAATTCAGTTCAATCCAATCCTGAACAATGAAATTTGTAGAGAGCACAAAAGTATATATATAATTGGCTGTAATGATAATTTTTCAGGGTCACATACAGAACTTGGCAATTTAACCTACATATCTCCAAGAAATGGTCCAACTGTTTGGGAGATAGGTTTCCCTGATCGAACAGCCTTCGGTTTCTATGTTCCTGATGTGAATCCTACATATGTCAACAAGTTATTTCTCAACAGTCCAGAGAAGTATGCAACTTTTTATATCAAATAATCATCAACAAGTCTAGATTTCTAAAGAAAACCATTCATTTTTTTCACACTTAAATAAGTTCTCATGATCCATATCACAGGTATAGACAATATGGCTTGTGGGATAGATATACCGACATAAATCCTGAATCTGATCAGGTATTCACTGTCGGCATCAGTGATCCGAAAAAAGACTGGTTTTTCGCTCACGTTGGCAGGAGAGGACCAGATAACAAGTATCTCCCAACAGCATGGACTATCAAGTTCAATCTTGATTCTGTTATCAAAGGAGTTTATAAACTAAGATTGGCAATAGCATCAGCAACTCGCTCTGATCTTAAGGTAACACATATTGCAAGGATTTCAAGACTCTTAACAAAATATAGTCATCCATTATGACGATCATGCGAGAATCCTATAGCTAATCAAACATTGTTTTCCGATCTTTTTTGCAGATTTATGTAAACCATGTAAGTCAATATCACCTTGTGTTCGAAGAGATGAACCTGGGAATGGATAACACAGTCTGCAGGCATGGAATGCATGGGCTATATGAGCTCTTCAATGTCGATATTGCCTCGACGCTGTTGACTAAGGGAGATAATTCCATGTTACTTGTACAGGCCAGAGGTGGAGATCCACTGTGCGGAGTTCTGTATGACTATTTAAGGCTTGAAGCTCCTGCAACTTATCACAAATCTTAAGAATAAAAAGCACCATAGAAACAATAGAGAGAACTCAAGTTTTTCATCGATGAAATGTGCGAAATTGTATCTGTTACATCCCCATGACTCCAGTCAAAATATGAAAGATCATAACGTAGCTAAACACCTTATCCGCTGTACAACATTTCATGTTTCATTTACACAAAAATGCATGTAGTACACATGCTGGCATTGGCAATGCCACAAAATGGAAACAACATCTTCTGATCTCGCCAAGAAGATTACTTTTGGCAGATAGTTAAAACCAAGCCATAATGGTCGCTAGGCAAAACCGGAAGCTCCAGTATCTTTACCTCACCCCTGACCTTCTTCTCTTTGCTGTGAACTAGACCTGGTATTGCCTCCTTTCCAATCATATCAATTTTACTAATCTTGAAATCACGCAGACAGCAGATGAATCTATCTAGCCTCTTCTGCAATGTACGGTTACCTGTCAACATTTGGTTGGACTTGGTATCATAAGTCCAGCCATTTTCTCCAGGCTTTAACTCTGTCCAGGCATCAACCCATCCATCAGGGTACGGAAACTGACCATCAAGCTTGTCATCCCAATTCATGTCACCACCAAAGATCACATTCGGATAATCCTCCAGAAGCATTATAGCCTTCTTTGCTTGATCTACACGTTCCCTGCTGTACATTTGATCCCATTTAGGAGGACCTGGGCAGGGACTCTCAAGATGACTTGTCGCAACAACCAATGGCTTATCCCCAGGAACTTCAACCTCAGAGATACAAAGCTCTCTTCCCATTACAGTGTTCCTAAAGGGTTTACATTCAAAGGACTTCACAGGCAATTTGCTTAACTGCATATCATTCAACATATCATCAGCTAAAGATTCAAAGTCCATACAGTCAGCAAATGATTCAGACAAGATATAGTCAATGATCAACACAGTTTAAACAGACACCTCAGACTGCAACCTAAGACAATGAAAGACCATCAGAAGCTTACCAGCATACAATAGTATGGTTTCGAATCAGACATTTCCTTAGAAACTGAGCAACGATATACCTTCCACCAGCTTGAATTGCTAAGCAAATCATAGATTTTAGGAGTAACCTCCTGCAAAACAGCTCGATTGTAAGTAACACTAAGTTCCACATTACACAAACAAGTTATGATAACAGAAATAACCTGAAAACATATAAGATCTGGTGAATGCAATTGGATAAGATCACCAATAGTTTTCATCCTCTTACGCAACTCTAGGTCTTCTCGAAACCAAAGATTATAACTCATAATCTTCACCACAGTTGAACCAGACTCTGGTTTAACATCCTCCTTGACCAGCATTGTATTCTTAGCCCCTAACATACATGTAAAGTTACTTCAAAATTTTATAATAACAAACCATATATATATATATAAAGACACCAAACCAACCATGAACTAAACAATACAGCAACCAATTTACAGTATATAATATCATGCAGAAAATACAAAGGCCAAAGATAACATCTTTTTGAACAATAATACAATTCATGTAAAGTTTTTAATCCAAAGCACATAAAAAGAAACAATCAAATAAAGACACACCCTTTACAGTCACCATCTTTTTAAGAACACCTCTAAACCCATCAAATCCACCAGAATCTTCTCCACCGCCATTGTCCACATCTTCAATCCTTCTCTTGCTACTACAACTCTTCAATGGCAAAAACACAGACCCAATAGAGGAATCCAACTGGGAATCAAGACTAGTATCAGTCAAGTCCTCCAAAACGGAGATAGAAGAGACAGGAGCCCTACTATTGCAGACCTCACAAGTGGAGTTCTTATAAAGGTTCAAAAAGGTGCAAGCTTTGCAAGACCATTTAGCAACGGATGAAGACAGAGACGGTGACGATGATGATTTCGGTGAAGCAGGGTCTGATGGGGTCAGGCAGATTTGACAAGTGAGTTTCTTTGATGGTGAGTTGATGAATGTGCACTTTTTGCATTCCCATTTTGACATTGTGGGAATGTGATTTCTAGGGTTTTGGAGATGAGAGTGGAGGAAGCGAAAGAGATTAGGATGATGAGAGGTGATTATTAGAGTTCGAAAAGTTAATGACATTTTGATTTTTAAACTTGGTTTCAACTGTTTGCCGCTTTTCTTGTCCAATGCTGTCTAAGTTATGGCCCACTTAAAATCACACGTGTGCTTGAGTGGGACCCCCAAGGTGAGATTTTGTTCGGTGATTGTCGGACTTTCAAAAGATTTGAACTTGCTTCTTGAACTAGATTGGTCTGTGTTGAAGATTAGTTCAAGGTTGATCATGCCTCCCACTTTATTTAGGATTATAAATTCGAGCTCATATCTCAATCATGCCGATTTGAATAGATTGAATTTGTACTTTTTAACTTCTTAAGACTATACTTCTTAAAACTAATAAGGGTGGTTTGGAATTGTTTTTACTATTGATTTTCTTTTTTTTTTTATATGTTTGAATAAAGTGATTTTTACTTCTGATTTTTGAAAATTATTTTAGATAGTGTTTGGTTAACTGGCAGAACTGTTTTTAATCTTTGTATATTTTTTTACCTTCTAAAAATTCTTTCAGATGAAGTCAGAAATATAGCTTTTTGAAAATGGTTTATACTTCTTTTTTTCTATAGCCAGAAATTAAAAATAGAAGCAAGCATGTTTGGATAGACTAGCTTTTGATTTTGAATAGACTAGCTTTTGACTTCTAAAAGCAATTCTGATGATGTTTAAGTAACTAGTAGAAATGCTTTTTATCTTCTAAAAGCTCTTCCAGCCAAACTTATTAGGGTCTGTTTGAGATTACTTCTACTTTTAACTTCTAACTGTAGAAATAAAAGAGAAAAAATCATTTTCAAAAAGCTAATATTTTTTGTTTCATCTGGAAGAGTTTCTGAGTGGCCAGCAATACTTTTGCCAGTTATCCGAACACCGTTTGGCTTTCAGTAGTTAAAAGCCAAAAATCAATATATCCAAACAGACCTTCTATCCAAACATGTCTATATTCCAAATAGTGGTGAGGTAACTCTCAAAAGTACTTCAATCCTTTAAAAAACCTGTGGGTGGAGTCAGAAATCACAAAGAGCTGCAACTAATCCGAATTCCAAATCCATATGAACACGAAATCTTTATTTTCTCCCTCCCCTTGTTTCATGGTCATGCTAGGCATATGAACCTATTTGCAAACCATTAGCACCCCAGCTTTTGACTCATTTGCACCTAACTACTTGGATTGACTGTATCACGATAGCATCAGTAAAGCAAGGAACTAGGAACAATAAACTCAGCTCAAAAAAGCTACAACTTGAACTGTGATTATTGCAAGGAATATACACCCAATTGAATGCTAATTTCATCTTACCAAAATCATACTACATACAACAAAGGATCTGCCTAAAACTAAACTTTATCATACTACAAACTCAAAATGCAGCACCTTCCCCATTAGAGCTTTATATATCTGCAGCAGGCAGCTCTTGGTCTTCACCAATTCGAAGCGAAAACTAAATCCTTACTTATTGTAAATGGCAGCAAGGGATTATAAAGATCAACAAAATGAACAAAGCTAATGCATTAGTCATTTGGTTGCTTCGTATTAATCTGTCTGCAGTATTACTTGATTGAGTTGTGTTCGCGACTGCTTTTGTCTTATTGTTCACCTTCTTGCTGAAACATCATGAAAATTAAACTTTTACAAACATTTCTCATCATGATGATGATCTAATTCTAAATGCGCGGCAATGATGATTGATGACATTATAGAACCAAAAATGAAATAATTGTCAAATGAGTAAATTTGGAGTGACAAGTAAAGCAAAGTAGATCTTACCTTCCTGGAAATATACACTTTCCATGGCCTGCAAAAGTATACCCCACAAATTCAACACATATTAGAGATCTATAGACATGGTAGTACATTATCAGCAGAAAATAACAAATAGCCTCGACCCCATTTTGCATACAAGAACAATAATGGAACGTAACTGCAATAATTGACATGTAACAAAACAAAATAGTTTCCCGTAGTGAAATCTTATTCTGGCCATGGTAATCTAGCTTTATTGTAGCATAACGGGGCTCACACGAGACAGAAAGCGAAAATGGTTGATACTTTCTCAAGTAGATACAAATAGTTCAGTCGAAATTATTTATTCAAAAGGAACCATAAAAGTAAATCAGCATAGCTAGTACTTTCCTATATTGTTCTTCTCTCTAATCGTTCTCTAAATTGGTGATATTGGTACCCCGTAGCGAAATTTTATCAAATCCGAGTCCTATGATTGATGAACCTGAAGGACTAACTACTAGCTATACATAGAAAGGTGAAATTATGATCAAACTATTGTGCAAAATGTAGTGTAGTATGGTAGTAGCGCTTACTTGGGTCAGTTGTGGTGATCATGGCCACGCCTTTGAAGTCGCAAGCACCATAGGCCCTCCCTTCCTTTTGATAATAGCTATCAAAGGCATACGAAGCATGCTTCTTAACATTATTAGGCTGATAACAAACCTCCCCTGGTTGAATCTCACTACAATTAGCCTTGCCAGGACCACAAGCCCAATCCAAAGCTGCTTGCAATAATTTTGTATCAACACCATCCATTACAACACAATAGGTCTGATTAGTTGTGTCATTAGCCAAAAAGGAGCCACTTCCTGATATATGAAGCAAGTAAACCGGTGTCCCATTCGCATGAAACAGTCCCCAATTCGCTTCTGATACCGGCGGCGACCTGAGATCCTCATTGAACAACTCATACATATACACATTTGAAGTGAGCTCCGGATGGAAAGGAGTCCCTCCCCGGTCCAAAACATGCTTGATCAAATTCGAGTTATAAGTATCAGCATTGTCTATAGTAGCATAAGGCTCCTTCGAATCACCCTTCGAAGGCCACCCAGTTTCAGTTACAAGAACCACAATATCAGTGAAATTCAAGTTCTTCATCGAAAAATAGGCAGCATCAATCATAACATCAAGCAAATTAGTGTAATGCAGCAAAGTATTCGGATCCACCATCTCCCTAGATGGTGTCAACGTCTTGAACAAAGCATTATCTATAGGCACAGCACCTTTGCCTTGCATAAACACATAATAAGGATAAAGATTCATCATCAAAGGTGAACCGGTTCTAGACAAAAACTGAAGCAAAGGCAACATAACAGAACTCAAACTCTGGTTAAAAAAGGCTTGTGAAGGTGGATATGGATCAAGAACAATAGAAGCAGAATGAGGAGTTGAAATCTTGATCTGGGTATGCAAATTAGCAGCCACTAAAGCACTATAAAGAGACTCAATAGCAGGAAGTAAAATAGGAGCTGAATAAGGTATAGCAGTCAAAACCTCATCACCTACTGCAATGCCTGTAATTAGGGTTTCAGGGTAGAAAGACACCACATTTCTTTCAATCCATGTAGCTGCAGTTTTATTAGAAGCTCCAATTGCAAGAATCTGGTTATTGGGTATACCGATTATGACCCGAATCTTGGTTTTAGCCAGAGCTTGAAGTATGTCCTGATTTGCATCAAAAAGCCTTATATGAGTGATCTTTTCAGATTGCAAAAACGAAACCAAATCACCTGGTTCCATTAAATTAGTCACATCTGTGCCTATATTGATCCCAACAAATGGTTCTTTGTCCTGATCAGCTGCTCTCACTGCATAAACTCATCAAATAACACATCAAAACATATAAACAACCAAAAAAAAAAAACTCAAATCTTTACAACAAAAGACTAAATCTTTACCTGTGTAGATGACTTGAAAGAAGAAAATGACCAAAAGGGTGAGCTTAGATTTCACCATTGAAGCCAAACCAGTCTCTCTTCTCCTTCTTCTAATCCTTGCATTATCTTCTGAGCTCTCTCTCTTCTTCAGTTCAGTACTCTCTCTCTGTGTTTGTTTTGACAACTAATTGACTTGTAAGAAGAGAAATTGATTGTTGCTTAATTGAGTCTAACCTAAAAAGATTTGCTCAAACTCAATATTAATTTTTTAAAATAAATTTCAACATGTGAAGAAAAATATTCTTAACTTCTGCACACATCACTGGTTTCTTTTAACATTTTCTTTATCTGCATGTTTGGTCACTCACTCACTTGTAATAAAGTTTTCATCTTTAGACATGAAACACAAGCTGTCAATATGTGGTTGAGAATCTCACAACTATTTATATTTAACAAGTAGTAATAGTAACTAATTATCTCTTCATAATTAAATAAGAACAACAGTGCAGTATATGTTACAAAAGTTGAAAAGGACAAGAAGTTGAGTGGTTTGATGTAAAACTGGTTTCTTCTGGAATTTTATCATATCTCTCATTCATTCATGAAATTACAGGCTGTCACTCATTTAGATTTTGTAACAAGTGTTTGCTTATGTGTCTGAGTTTGTTTGTCATGTTATTGAGAAGTGGCTTTAGTTTGATGAGATGGAATCAAACAAGAATGAAGTCACGAGGTTAATAAGATGTCTGAATCACATTGTGTGTGGGTCAGCATTACGACATATATAGAGATGTATTTTATTTGTATATGAATCCAAATAGGAATATTTTGAACAATGACATTGATTGTGTAATATAGTGAAGTTTCATTCTTCTTCTTCGTTCAAAATCTAGTGGCCCAATTGTACCACGAATGACATGGTTGAAATCGTTATTCTTACAGTTTCTTATATAAATTGCAGGAACGTTAACATGTAGAGTATCATTATTGATTAGATTAAAATTTTAAAAGATCAAATAAGCGAATTAATTTTGATTCGAATTGGGTAGGTAAATTATTATAAGGGATCGTTAAACTTCTTAATGACCTAATAATGATTTAAAAAGGAATTGAAATGGTGGGATTGTGATGTATAATGAAACATCAGCTCTAGATTTGGCTTTATTTTTAGTGAAAGTAAAGAGTAATGATTATAGAGATTAGATGAGGAGGTCCATGTCAAGCAAAAAGGGCAAAAAAGAAACTATAGTAGAACACAATCATTGAATTTAAATTGTAAAAATTCTCTTTATAATCACCACAATATAGACCGGAAGAATATAGAAAAGTTAGGTGGTAGTAGTGCTAATAATATATATGAAAAAAATCAATATAGTATATGGTATAGTTATGGTGCCAAATAAGAATTAAAAATTATAATAGATTAATATATAGGTAGTACATTAATAGAATATGTATGGATCAAAATATTGAATAATTTTTGTTACATAAAGTTGTATATGAACTTCATAAAAATTCTTTTTTGGAATGTCAATGTGTAAAGCTATAGATTAAGAGGAAAAGGTAGGTCTTTTGATAGTACTATTAGGGCTTAAATTATTAAGATATGTTAGATTCCTTTAATTTTGAAAATGGAATCCCATGTTGGGTCTTTAGAAAAAATTAATGTTTAGCCCAATTTAATGGGTTGGGTCATTAGGAAATTCAGCCCAGCCCAGACCAGACCAATCCAGCTTAGCTTAATCAACTCAGTGTCTTATGTCCAAATCCATAGACCTGACCAAGGTTGGCCCGTAACCGTACGGTCATTACATTTAAGTTTCACAAACAAGCCCCATATGACTGAAGAAGCATAAATTTCATGTTGATTTATTGGCAAATTGTATTACATTGCAGAGGTACACGAATGAATGTACCACTGAATAGAGAGGTCTCTCTTGTCTCTTCTCTACTCTAAAAGACACAAAACAATCAAAAACATGACACACTTGCAGAGAAACAACAAGGAAGAAGCTCTAAACTAACTAATATACACCACCATCCACCACCATTCAACAATCACAGACTATAACTCCCTCTGCCTCCAACTCTCTACTTTCCCAAAAGCTCTCATGTGTATGAATCTATATATACTATTCGTTTGTTTTCAATTGTTGCATTGAACGGAGATGACTTCCATTACCTCAAAGCGTTCACGAAAGACATCAATGAATCGACGTCTCGCTTTTCTGATGGGTACTTGATCGCCTGAGAGGAGTGTTTGGGGAAGAACAGTATTGTTGGGAAGCTTCCTAGCTGCAATTCTTTCTTTGCGTATTCCTTCTCTTCGCCGTCTGCTCTGAACTTCCCTACTTTCACTCCTGATCCTGCTAGCTTGTCGGCTAATTCGACGTATGATGATTCCATTGCCTGTGAAATGAGAAACTGGGTTAGAGACATGTAAAAATGAATGTTTTGTTGATGTTTATGTGTATAGTTTGAAATGTTGATTACCTGGCAGAATTGGCACCATGGAGCATAGAGCACAACAACCCATGGTTCTTGTCTGTTGTTTGATTTCGCCAGGTTTTCAATTTCTGCTCTGTTTAGAGTCACCAAGTTCTGAGAATTGAAGATGTCTGCAACTGCTGGAGCTCCATTTGTTTGTGCTCCATTTGTGGTAGTAGTGTCTTCCTGTTTAATGTTTCCTTTATGGAGGCCGCATTCCTTTGCCTTGGCATCCTCCCACCACCATCTTCCTTCTCTTTCGTGTTGCCCTGGTAGTACAGCCCTGGTGCATGGCTCGCAACCGATTGAGACATAACCTTTGGAGTGCAACTCATTCACTGGAACATTCATTGCACGAAGGAAGTTCCAGATATCGCCACCCTTGACATTTGCCACTGGGTTCCACTTCACCAAGCTACCGACTCCGCCATCCAAACCTTCAAAAACAGGATCCACTTGAACCACAGGGATCTCGGACCTAGTCCCGGGAGACTGATCTTTCCTCTGACCGGTAATCCATGCTCGCAAACCCTTCAATGCCCTTCTCAAAGGCCTGACTTTCCTCACGCGGCAGCACTCTTGGTGCCCATCCTCATAAAAGGAAAACAACCCTTTGCTCCTAACCAATGCCTGAACCTCCACGGCATCAGGAAACATATATTCTATGCGGATTCCATAATGCTTTTCAACAGCATCAAATAAACGGTAAGTTTCAGGGTTCAACCTCCCAGTATCTAAACTAAACACCCTGTATGGTCTTCCAGTCAAATGGGCATACTCAATCAAAGCCACATCTTCAGCACCACTGCATATTAAAAAAATAATTATTCACTGTTAATACACCAAACAGCTTCCCAGCACAAACTATAGCATATTAGTTCAACAATCAATATTAATCCCACTAAGTAATCGGTCTAATATTCCAATGGAAGATACATCAGTAGGTATTTGACCAAGTTTAAATCTTTCCTATTCATTTAAAAACCAAAAAAACAACCATAAACAATATTCAAAACTCAAATTCCTTCCACATTCAACTGTCAAATCATCAGATTAAGCCAAAACATCACATAAATTTCAATTTCTAGATTTAACAAACATGTCACTCGGCGCCAAATGCTGCTTGTATAATCATAATTGCTAGAATTGGAAATTTAGTTTACAATAACAGCAACAACAATCACCTGAAAGCAATAGCAATATCGTTTCCAAATTTCTCAAGCGCCTTATCCATGATTTCAAGAGGCGAAGCTTGTCCAAGATCTTTCGAAAGCTGCTCGTAATCCTCTACTTCCACTACTTTCTCCTCAACTTCTATTATTCACAAACACAAATCACATCAATCAACAGCTCCATAGTAAAACCAAACCTTCTTTTAAAAACAAAACAAAATGTTACCAGGAGCAGCAATAGTGGCAGCAGAAGGCACAACGGAATCATTCCGTTTCGGCTCAGCATTCACCGGCTTCACCGCACTACGTCTCTTCAACACAATCACCTTCGAAGCCGCCGGTTTCTCAAACCGAAACGAACCGATTTGCGAAACTGCAACAACAACAACAACAAAAAAAAACAAACACATCAATCAACCTAATTTAACACAAATTCAAAAACTCAAAAAGCGAAAAACAACCGAAACCACCGCTTACCTTTCGGTTCACTGGACGAGCTGGATAGGAAGAAGCCAGCAGCTGAGGAAGAAGAAGAAGAAGCGACGGCCAAAGACATTGTCGTGAATTCTCAAGGTTTTTGGAAAACAAAGAGAGAGAGAGGGTTTGATGTTAATTTTTCTTGTGTTGGTTAATTTAGAAAATTGAGTTTGTGTGAGAGAGGAAATGGAGATGATAAAGTTAAATAAGAGGTGGGATGGGAGGTTCATTGAACCTAGACGTGATTTCGATGCCATTGAGTTTTTATGACGTGGATTGATTTGATTGGGTAGAGGTCGAGCTGTTGCTCATTGCTCTCGTCACGTGGTGTGCTGGTAACGTGGTCAAGACTGAATGCGCTTCTTCGATGAAGGTGAGTTGTAGTGTGTGTGGGTCCATCGTAACAATCTGTGGACGCAGATTTTGCCGGTTAATTATCGAAAAGGACGTAAGAAATTAAACTATTGCCACAAACCCCCCATTTTTAATTTATTATCATTTTCACGTAAATATGAAAATATAAACAAATCCTTATAATATATATACCAATAATTATTACCAATATATGAAAAATACATGTACATTCCATGAAAATTGAACCTCCCATCAACTATTCTAATTTACTATTAATTATAATTTAATATATATTTTTTAATAAAAAAATAAACAATCATAAACGGTGCAATATAATTTTTTTTTATAAAATATATAATCACTAAAATATTTCAAGAATTTAAATTCTAAATAAAAAAAGAATTAATTTTGTATTTATATATCTCTATATAATCCTACGGTCTGTTACCCTATCGTTAGAGGAGATAATAGAAATTTAAAATAAACATATCTATAACTAATGTTTATTTCAATTTAGATGGGGATGAGTTTTATTTGTATTTGAACCACAGTGGACATACTTATTTGCATATTTAATATCCCCCTCAAACTCATTGCTGGAAAACAACAATAAGTTTGTATTGAAGACTTTGAGACCAAGGCATAGTGAGAGTTTTTGTAAACACATCAGCATATTGATTGTTAAGAAGACTAACTCATCCCAAAAGAGCTCTCAATGGGTGAGGATTGTACTATTCATTATATAGAAATTATTAGCCCTTCAGCTCAGCAATGTGGGATTTCACACGCCCCCCTTACGCCCAACATACGGGCATGGAGCCAACAGGTTATTCCTAGGGCAGCCAATTATAAGGCCTATCCATCCACACATGCCCAAGCTAGCTCTGATACCATGTTAAGAAGGTCTAACTCACCCTAAAAGAGCTCTCAAGGGGTGAGGATTGCTCTGATTATTATATAGAAGATATTAGCCCTTTAGCTAAGCAATATGAGATTTCACACGCCCCCCTCACGCCCAACATATGGGCATGGAGCCAACGTGTTACTCCCAGGGCGGCCAATTATAAGACTTATCCATCCACACACGCCAAGCCAGCTCTGATACCATGTTAAGAAGGCCTAACTCACCCCGAAAGAGCTCTCAAGGGGTGAGGAATGCCCCAATCATTATACAGAAGTTATTAGCCCTTTAGCTAAGTAATGTGGGATTTCACATTGATCGACATATGGAACATGATTAAGATAGAGTTTTTTTCGCAACAATATGATCACGAACAAAATACAAATCAAGTTCGATATGTTTGGATCGGACATGAAGAACTGGGTTGTGAGACAATAATAGTTGATAAATTGTCACACCAAACAGTGGGAGGATGAAGTTGCGGAAGTCGAAGCTCAAAAACCAATGAATGTGGCCAAAGAAGTTCAGCAAGATTACGATATTCGACCTCTGCATAAGATCGAGAAACTGTATATTGTTTCTTTGCACTCCATGTGACAATATTTAGACCAAGAAAAACACAATATCCATTTGTAAACTTGCGGCAATCTGGATTAGTTCCGCATCATCAAAACTAGTGAGATTAAAATTTGCACATCGCGAGGGAGATTTAGAGATTAAAATACTGTAAGAAAATGTACCACGAAGATAAAGACAAATGCATTTAACCGCCTTCCAATGGTCAGATAAATAATTATGCAAAAACTGACACACTCAGTTAACACCGAACACAATGTCAGACAGAGTCAACGTAACGTAATGAAGAACACCAATAATGGAGTGATACTCAGCGCCATTAGAGATATCAGATCACCATGGAGAGCAAAAATAGATGTACCCGTACTTGAAATCATAGGAGATAGAAGAGCTTTTACTAGTGACATATAAGCGCATGGCAAAGGATCATTAATGTACTTCGATTGAGAAAGATGCAAAGCCTGATCGGTTTGCTTAAACTTAATACCAAAAAAATAATAAAGTTTCCCCAAATCCTTTAAAGCAAACTCACTATTTAATTGAGAAACAAGTTGACACAAAGTTGTCGAATCATTACCTGTAAAGATCATATCATCAACATAGAAAAGTATGTATAAACAGTACATGGAGATTAATTTTCAGAATAAAGAATGATCCACTTTAGATGACTGAAAGCTAAAGCGAAAGAGAGCCTTCTTCCGAACAAACCATACTCATGAGCTTGCCTAATACTATAAAGGGCCATATGAAGTTTACATACCAAGTCAGGATGATGAGAATTAATAAACCCTTCTGGATATCACATGAACACATCATCATCAATCACACCATTCAGGAACGCATTATTAATATCAAGCTGTTGAATTGACTAAGAAAGTTGTACAACCGAGCTAAATGTCTTTGTATAGTCCAAACCTTCAATTTCACTATATCCTTTCGCAACTAGACACAATTTACACTTAATAATAGAGCCATCAGGATTATGTTTGATTTTAAATAACCACTTACATCCTAAAGCTTTAGGATTCTGAGGTAGAGGAACTAACGACCAAGTCTAATTTTTCATCAAAACATTATACTCAACATTCATTACAGCGACCCAATTAGGATTTTCCAACACTCGTTCAATTGGTTAAGTTTAAGTTTCATCCAATTATGTAATACCTTTGGTTAAAATATACATGTCTTCGCATGGGTTATCATTGAATGTTGTGTTGTGGTGGAAGTAGAAACTGATGTTGTAGGTAGCAATGAAGATGAATAGGTATTGGGATCATCATTAGGTGATGTAAAACCTAGTGAACTGATTATGGGTGTGGGTTGTCCTGTAACATTAGGTGACTAAGGTGACTGAGGAATAGAGGGAGTCTCATGTGATGAAGTGGGTAACGTGTTAATGTTTGTAGGAGTGATATGCAAAATAGGCAGAGAGTGTTTGTATGGTAGTGATAAAACTTATCACACTTAACATAATATTCCATCACACTTACTTAAAACCGATTACTCTTTGTCCCTTCAAATATTCTTCAAACAGGAAGTCAAATATCGCATCCAAATATTTCATGGAAATCTAATTGATTGAACAAAAGTTCAGTGAAGGACATCCTATTCCCACAATACTTCGTCCAGCAAGTGAGAAATCTATTTCTCACATGATCCAAGCATTATAGGAAATTAAATTATACATGGAGACTCTATAACTAAACATTTCACACAATATTTCGTGGAAATCCAATTGACTGAACAAAAGTTATTTCTCACATGATCCAAGCAGTAAAGGAAAACAAATTATACATGGAGTCTCTATAGCTAAACTCTGGAGTTGTAATCATCTGCAGTTTTAACATTCAGAACGCCAAAGATTTCGACAGTATTCTCGAGTCTCTTGATTACAAAGACTTCCCGGCTATAGGGCAAATAGCACTTCATAACCAAATATGCTGCCATATTTTTTTGGCCAATGATGTTCTCTCGAACCAATACATCAGGTTCCATCATGAAATGTTGCAAGTACCTATTTCTCCATCAAAAGTTATTTTTTTATGCGAAGTGATCACGGAAAAAATGCGGAAACAGGAATATGCTCTAGCCAAATAGTATACAATAGGATAAGGGATATTCAACCACATCTTATATAAAATTGAAAAAATGCGGATTGTCGTACACCCGTATTTTATTGGACAAAGATGACTCTACCATCCTCTCAGCTCGAAGATGGATGTCTATGTATGACACCAATAATAAACTTATTGTGGAGAAAAGAGCAGAGGAAAATGAAATTAAGGTGGAATTGTTGGAGGATGGAACGATAAGGAGATCAACCAATCCTTTGGTGGTAGTGAAGTGTGGTATGCTGAGGAATCGAAAGATGTGATTCATAACCATGGTGGAATGGGAAAAAATGGGTAGGGATTCAACGGGAGAAGTACCGATTGAAGAAGGATGCCTCTCCTTGAAGACTTTTGATGATGGTTTGAGAATTTTAGTGGAGGAATGGGTGTTCATACCATGACAGAAAGGTGATATAATGCTTGTTGATGATACAACATTACTTCATTGCATAAAATTTTGAAATCCTCATCCACATGTCTTGGCGGCATCATGTGTGATAAAAAAATTTTGTCTGCCTCCGTATGAGGCAAAATGAGAAGTTTTAATAAAACTCCAATATTTTAAATTTCTCAAGAAATTTGAAATAAAAATAAAAAATTTGTAAAAAATCATAAATTTTCATATTATAATTTTAAACATTATTATTTAACTATGAATTTATTATCGATATAAGGAAACAAGTAAATAAAAATATTATTTTTTATTTTATTTTTTATTTAAAAAAGTTTGTTTAAAGTGTGTTCTTACAAATATTCTTCGCACTTGACATTTTTCAAACAATGCATCAAACATCGCATCCCAATATTTTGTGGAAATCCTATTGACTGAATAGAAGTTCAGTGAAGGTCATCCCATCCCCCACAATACTCCGTCGGATAGGTGAGAAATTTCTCACATGATCCAAGCAGTAGGAAAACAAATTATACATAGAGTCTTTGTAGCTAAACTCTAGAGCGGTAATCATCTGCGGTTTTAACATTCAGAACAGCATTCTCGAGTCTCTTGGTTATGAAGACTTACCGGTAATAGGCCAAATAACACTTTGTAACCAAATATACGACCATAGTTATTCGGCCAATGATGCTCCGTTGAAATAATACATCACGTTCCATCATGAAATGTCGAAAGCATCTATTTTTTCGTCAAAAGTCATTTTTTCCTGTAAAATGGCCGCGGAAAAAATGCGGAAACCGAAATATGTTCGAGTCAAATAGTATACTATAAGATGAGGGAGATTCATTCTCATCTTGTAGAAAAATTTACAAAATGCGAATGACCGTATACTCGTATTTTATTAGATAAAAATAAATTTTGTATTCTCTCAGCTCGAAGTTGAATATTTACCTATAAATTCTATCCCATTTGCATGTGAGAGTAGTTATATGACGTGTAAAAACCATTATATTGAGAATAATTTGATTCTAATGTATAAGAATATTCGAATACGTTTGAACCATGTTCATGTCTTGCAAAATTATGGAATACTCGTGGCTTAGAATATTTTATAAATTCATATACTATATGTGATTGATAGTTATTAGCTAGTATCTTTCATAAAAACAAAAAAATAAAATAAAATAAATTACAAAATTAAAAATGGAAAACGAATATATGATATGTGGAGGCCACAAGCCAGAAGAATCTATATGGTCCACAAGTGTGTGTATATATATAGAGTTAAAAGAGAACATAAATGAAACATCAAGTCGTTTTCAACATTTATATGGGAAATTCAATACAAGTCCTGCAATAGAGTTATAAAGGTTATAAAATAAATAATAGCAATGAAATTGGCTATGTTGACTAATATGGTTTAATTAGAATTTATATTTGGAGTCCAGAGTCGGCAGTGAAGGTAGAAGACTCATAATTGGATTTTGTTTTGAAAGTTGTAGATATAGTGGCTATGAGGTCATGACCAATGTAAGCAAGCTTTGAAAGTTCTAGTGGTTTGGGTCTGGGGATGTTTGTCACCTTGTGAATATGATATGGTATTGTCGTTTCAAACTTGTAAGGTGAAATGATTGGACGGTGCTTAGTCTATGGAGGATTATTATGTAATATGGTGCTCCTACTTTTAACTTCTATGGTAGAAGAAAAGAAGTCGAAATTATTTTTAGAAAAATAATATTTTTATTAAAAGAGTTTCTGAAAAATTAGAAACATATATTTAATGAATATATATATATATATATATATAAAATAGTTTTTAGAAGTCAAAAGCTAAAAACCAGTTTATCCAAACAAGTCCTATGATAATTTAAGATAAAAATTTTTTTAGACTTGTCACTGTAGATTTTTATTTGTATAATAATCACTAAAACTCCTAAACTTGGCAAACCCTTTCAATTTGATCCTCCAACATCATCATGTTTCATTTTAACCTCGCAACTATTCCATATGGGGTCGATTTATCCCTTTTTACCTATGTGACAGATGATGTGGTAAGATTATTGTACATATTTGACTCTGATTCCCCTGCCACATAAATGAAAATGGCTAAATTGATCCGATATTGAATAGTTGAGGAGTTAAATTAAAATCTCGTATTGAAGGTCAAATTGAAAAGATTAGTCTAGTTTAGGAACTTCCGTGACCATTATGCCATATTTATTTAGATATTAAATATTTATTTAAAAGATAAATAAAATTATATATGTATATTTAAAAGACAAAATATACTTTACAATTAAAAAAAAAAATCCAATATATTATTTTGGAGTCGACCTTTAGTAAAAAGAAATATACGAAAGCAAACTAAACTTTAGATATTCATTGAGAATCCCCACTTTAAATAGGAGGAATATATGAGTACAAAGGTAGAATATAATACAATAACAAGTGGGTTCAAGTTGTGGAATATATCGTCATTGAAAACCTTATAGAGCCAATACACTTGACCTTTGGGGACTCAAAAGGGATGAATCTGGTATCTTCATTTCATTTAATTTGTTTTTATTATATAGTCATTGTCTATTATTAATTATAGACTATAGTTTTAAATGAGAGTGAAGATGGACCACTCCCACTGTTGTCCAAAAGTGAATACAACATGCAATTAGGGGTAGGTTCAATCATGTTAGGTTCAATTGGTCAATATTAGGTCCAAGGGGATTTAGTTATTATTATTTTTTCCCTAGATTCATGTCACTCCTTAGCAGCCTCCTTGTTTGAATATTAGTCCTCACGTGCGCCGTTTAAGAGTACAGTAGATAAGTGGTAGCTTAGTAGAATTCAATTCAAACTATATAATAAAAACTATATACATAAAGAATTATATGATAGTGCATGATTTGGATTCTAAGAATACACATACTAACACCAAATAGATATAATAATAATAAATAAAAAACCACCTATGGTTCCATAATTTTAAATATTTTTCCTTGGATCGACATAGTTTACATTGGTCGATAGGCTCATTGGTCATGTGAATATTTGGGCTAGTTTTGGAGCGGAATGATTGGACTTAAATGTGACAATTGGGTCTTCAAGCCCAAAGTAACAGCCCAATTTGGGTGAATAGTATATTAAACACAACTACCGTGACTAGTGAATTGGCCCATTTAACCTGTATGCAGGTCAGTTTAAGATTAATTATGTATTAGTTTATTTAACCTGTATTTATATTTCTAAAATATTTTATATTTTATATGAGTTATTATATAAAATTAATATATATATATAAATATTTTTGTATAATGGTATAGTTATATCATTTTAAAATTTATAAGATATTAGTTTAATTATAAATTATTAAAATAATAAAATTAAATTATTAAATTTTAATTTAATAATAAATAAATTTAAATAATATCTGCATTTTTTTAAAAATATTTTGGACTAATAAATCTTTACATTAATAAAAATTTTAAATGTATTATTCAATTAAAAATACAAAATTTCTAATTAAAACAAGAATATTATATATATATATATATATTCATTCTTGATAACTTTCCCCTTTTTAAATGAAGTTTTATTAGAAAATACTTTAAAGGTAAAAACATGTAAAATGTGTTTATTTTCGGTATAGCTATGTGGCAAATTTTCATGCGCTTGATATCGTGGACAAATATCCACCGTTCGATTAACCCACCGCCATCAATCTCGACTATCCACAAGACGACAATATAAACCACATCGAATCTTCTAGCTCATTTCAACGGTGTCGAGTGTGGATTCTCACTATCTCTTCTCTGGTAAAACTCTATCTTCTTCTCTCTGTTTCAGTTTGTTGAAGTCGTTGTTTGATCTGTATTCGTTGTTTGTAGAGTGAGAGATTTCCATTCGTTTTATGTTTTGATTTTTGATGATTAGTTGAAGAATTGATTGCTGATTTAAATTGATATTTGTTGAAGTTGAAAACGTTGAAGTTATAATTTTGTAGAGAAAATTGTATTTTTAAATAGAAAGTGTAAGTGTGTAAAAATTTGTTGAAAATAGTAAGAAGGGAAGCAAAATGAAACTTTTGGTGATAAAAGTGAGAATTTTTGGGTGAATTTGTTTGATGTTGAAGGAGGAGAAGAATTATATTTTGCTATTTAGATCTTGTGTGTCTAATGAGTTGTTGTAATGTTGTCTACTTGTACAGAGTGATAGGATTTGTTTTGCGAAATGGCTGATGCTAATGCTGAGTTGTTGGAATGGCCGAAGAAAGATAAGCGCCGTATGCTTCATGCTGTTTACCGTGTTGGTGACCTTGATCGCACGATCAAGTATGGTGTTTGAGGTTTTGGAGTTTGTTAATGTTTGTTTGTTTGTTGGTGATGGATTTGAGTGATGAGATGATATTGTGGTGTTGTGTTTTATAGGTTTTACACTGAGGGCTTGGGGATGAAGCTGTTGAGGAAGAGGGATATTCCGGAAGAGAAATACTCTAATGCCTTTCTTGGGTTTGGCCCTGAGGATACTAACTTTGTTGTGGAGTTAACCTATAGTATGTTGTCTTCTCTTTTATTGTTATATTGTGTGAAGTTTTATCTTACTGTTGTTTTTCTAGTGTAATTGGCTTTAGCTTCCATTTTGTCATGCATTCGGTTATGACTGTGAAGTTGTTTGACATGTTCTATCTGGATAATTATCATTTCACTAGGATTAAGACTCTACAATTGACATCATTCCACCATTTTAGTCCCTTTTTGTATGGATTTGTGATGTGGGAATTTGTCATTACCTTTAGAACTATTGGTTGCTTGTGCTGGCTGGTTCAGTGATTTAAGTAATATTTAGTGGGAAACAAATTTAATTCTGTTTTCAAATGTGTTTTGTATGTAATCCACAGATTATGGTGTGACCTCATATGATATTGGAGCTGGTTTTGGGCATTTTGGTATTGCAACTGAAGATGTAAGTGTCATTCTACTTTTTCTCTGAAGGCTAACATAAGCTTATTCAGTTTATTAATTGAACTATGCAAATGATGGACTTGTTAGGTCTACAAGCTGGTTGAAAAGCTCCGGGCTCTTGGTGGCAATGTTACCAGAGAACCTGGTCCTGTTAAAGGTGGTTCTTCTGTCATTGCCTTTGTAAAGGATCCTGATGGTTATATTTTTGAACTCATCCAAAGAGGTCCTACTCCTGAGCCACTTTGTCAAGTGATGCTTCGTGTCGGTGACTTGGAACGCTCTATCAAGTTTTATGAGAAGGTAATGAAGATGCAGGTTCAACTATCTCATAGCAGCATGCCACTAGTTATACAATATACAGGATATATTGACTGGTGTGATGAGAGTAGCAATGTGTAGATTCCTGCTTCACATTGATTAACCTTCTCGATGATGCTTAATGTCTGACTCAGCACATTCTCTGCTTTTTAACCATAGTTTAAAGTCGCCGAAAATGCATATGCCGTTGTCTCTTCCTAATTGTTCATGATGTCTTGTTTATACAGGCTTTGGGCATGAGGCTGCTAAGGAAGGTTGATAGGCCTGAGTACAAGGTGAATTTTCTGTCCTTAGCTCTTCTTCTATTACAGTTGAGCATTCATGAGTTTGTGGATATTGTTCAGTAATGTAACTATTTTTTCTTCTGGGTTTGTTTACTTAAACATTACAGTACACATTGGCAATGATTGGGTATGCTGATGAACATGAGACCACCGTTCTCGAGTTAACTTACAACTATGGCGTGACTGAATATGAAAAAGGCAATGCATATGCACAGGTAATTCCATCATCTTTTCTGGCAAAAACTTTAAATACTGAATTCATTCTAAATCACTGAAGATACCTCCATTCTGTCCATAGATTGCTGTTGGCACTGACGACGTATACAAGAGCGCTGAGGTAGTTAACCTGGTCATACAAGAACTTGGCGGAAAGATAACTCGGCAACCAGGACCCATCCCTGGTCTCAACACCAAAATCACCTCCTTCCTAGACCCTGATGGCTGGAAAACGGTAATGCTTTCTCTCTTTTGCTATTGTTTGAGATTGTTTCTTCTTTTGGCTTCTAACTTAGAAGAAGAGAAGTAGAGAAGTAGAAAAGGGGAAGTATTTTTGGTTTTTTCTAGTCAAAAGCTTTTCTTCCAGTTATTCAAATACCACATGTAACAGCTTTCAAAAATCGGAAGTCAAAAATCTAGTCTAGTCTATCCTATCTGAACTAGCTCATTGTAGTTTCAATTCATCTAAAACTGATAAACCATGTGTTTATGTAGGTTCTGGTTGACAATCAAGATTTTCTGAAGGAGCTGCAATAGGAGGGTAAAAAATCTCTATCAATGCATCTTACTACTTATCGTATGAATAAGGTTGTGTGCAGTGTTTAGTGCGACCAGTTGGTCTGTTGCGTTTATCAATGGAACTCTGTGGAACCTGGCGTGCTGTGTTTGAACTACTAGATTCAGCTATGGTATATTATAATCTTTTTTTTTATTTTTTTTATTTTAATGATTCCACTGGTTATCGAATTCAGACTTGAAGATTGACCTTTGCTAGGATTATTACAACCTCTCAAGTGAACTAGCACTATTAGAAAACAAATTATGCTGAATAAACAGTACTTTGAATGAGGTTGGTGGTATGGTATGGCTTGGACAGGGAGTTGTAGGCCGATTATTACATAGACGCTCCCCAAATGTGCATTACTCTTTCAAACTTTATTATAATTATTATTTTTTCAATTTCAAATTACTTCCTTTTAAAAATCTGTATTAATTATTATGATTATTATAATTAAACAAAAAAGTATCAATGTTAATTTTTGTAAATTCTTACTCTACTTTCATTTTTTCTTTTTTCTTCTTTTTTTTTTTTTTTTAAATGTGAAATTCTTATCAATATTTATTTACTGTTAAATTAATTTTATACCTACTTTGCTTATAATATATTTTTTTAAAGGATTAAGTTATTCTTCTAATAACTCATTATGGTTTTTTAAAATATTAAGTTTGATTCTATTTTAACAAAGAAATTTTTTTTCTTCCCAAAATTAACTATAAATATGTATTAAAAATATATTGAAATCTTTCTACTAGGGAAAGTTTCGTTTATTAATTCATTTTATAGTTAAAAAAGAAAAAAAGAAAAAAGAAAAGAAGAGCTTATATACAAATTTAAAACTCCAAACTCCATGTTTAATTGAACTAATTGGATTTCATCGTCCAAAATCAATTTGATTACAAATTCAATTCAATATTTAAATTTAATTTTAAAATAATTTTTTTTATTTTTAATTCAATTAAAAAATTTAATATGATTATTTCTTCATGTTAAATTTCTATAATATTTCTAAATATATATGTGTGATTCAATAAGTATTAGAATATATAGACAACATAATTCAAATTAAACCTTTCAGCAGCTAGTATCTGTGCAACTACTCCTTTCATCATCTCATATCAGAGTGCATAAGTTAGGCTTAAATTTACCCTATCTTGTATAGAGGGAAGAGCAGGGCGGTTTGAACCTGACCCATTCAATATATGGGCCAAGTTGAGTCAAGTGAGGATACCTCAAGTCAGAGAGACAGATCCTCGAATTGGGATAAAATTTGTCATTTCTACATTAATTGAAATATAGAGATATAAACTCTTGGTTAGAAAAATGGGAAATTCTTTTTTATAGACCATAAAAAATTTATTATAAGTCATTCATAGATTCTGACCGTAATTTACATACTGTGAGCGTATAGTAGGGTGTCAATTCGTGTTAGCGAATCGGGTTTGACTGAACCCGACACGACTCGTTTACGTTTATGTCTGACACGACTCGACACGTTTAATAAACGAGTTGCAATTTTTCAACCCGACACGTATCCGTTTAATACGCGTGTTAACGTGTCGACACGATTAATTTGGTTAAATAACTCAAAATTTGTAATCGTGTAATCCGATTACCCGTTTAACTTGTTTATATGTTAACTCGTTGAACCTGTTTGTGCATTAACCCATTTAACCTGTTTATGCGTTAACTCATTTAACTTGTCTATCCATTAACCCATTTAACCTATTACAGTCAAATCCCTCTATAACTGCCATTTTCTATAACAGCAATTCACTATAACAGCTGAATTTCTTTCAGAACTGATTTTTTCAATGTAATTTTAATTCTTTATAACAGCAATTTATCTATAATAGTAACAGCCGTAATTTGAATAGAACACTCTGTATAAAACTCATCCTCTATAATGGCCTATTCAAATATAATACATTATTTTTTAATAAAATAATATAAAAATTAAAAATTTAAATAATTATTGTAATTAACTTTAACAAATAAAAGAAATTTTTAATGTTTAATAACTAAAAATATGAAGAAAAAGATTACATAAGTAATGATAATGAATATGATTGAATTTAAAAGCATTCATAATTATAAATAATTAATGAAAATAATTTGAAACATTAAAACTTAGATCATCCCAACACTAGTTTCTGAGGGAGTCTCTCATATGATAAAAGAGACTCTACATGGTCTCTCTGCAGTGGATTGCCTTCGAATTAAGACAATTGACTACCTTTTATTGAAATTTTGAACCAAAATCTTCGTTAATTTAAGCGTTATATTATTAGTAAGAGATTGGGATCTTCGTTAATTTAAGCATTATATTACTAGTAAGAGATTGGAATATTCCAAACAGTCTATCATCGTAGACTTTTCCATCATATTTGAATAAATTTAACTTTTAAAATGTTCGAAATTATGCATATTTTATTTAGTGTATTTTTAAAAAAAAAAATTACTACAAATTGATAACAGCCGAGTGAGATCTACGACCTTCATATGGCTGTTATATGCGAATAACAGCCGTTCACTATAACAGCCAAAAAATTGTCAGACAAACGGTGCCGTTATAGAGGAGTTTGACTGTATATTTACATTTTTTTTTCTAATACAATAATCAAATTAAATACAAAGTAATAAATAAAATAAAATAATTAAATTACAAATTCAATCCAAATGAAAGTGTTCAAATATTAATACAACTTTATATAACCATAAACTTAATTTAGCTGCGATGAAAGTTTTTACTGCAAATAAAATTGTGCAACAAATTTATTAAAAAATTCTTTAGTGACTACAAATACAATGAAGACAGATAAAATACCTTAAGAAATTAACCTTAATCAAGAGATTCTAGAGCTGAAGAAGCTTGTAGAGTTTCATAAAATCAATCAAAATCTATACATCACACTCAAGTACTAAATTAATCAATCAAAATTTATACATCTTCACTTGCAAATTTGATCAAGGTTAATAAAATCAAGAACAATATATTAAATCAAAGAGAGACCCGACTCCTAAGCTAAAGATAAAAGAATTAGGATTGAGACAATTAGTGTTAGAAGAAACATACAACACGAGAAATCGACAACGAGGGTTAACAACACTAATAGTAGATAGCCACAGATGAAGAGTTTCGTCTGAGGCAAACACGAAGAGGGGGTAGCAGATGTGATATTTGAGTAATGATTGGTTGATGACGAGAAAAAAGGTAGAGAAGAGGAAGCTGTGCCGGGTGGTTGAAGGCAGGAGAGGAGGAATAGCTTCTAATTTTCTAAAAAAAATTAGGGTATTGTCGGATTGATAATATATATAATATATTAAAAAATATTATTTAACCCTTTAAAATTATATAAATTTTATTTTAACCCTAATTATGCGGGTCGACACGTTAACATGTTAGTCAAAACCGATCCGACTCGTTTATAAGCTGGTTAAACGTGTCGTGTCATAAACAGGTCAAAATCCATTTAACTTAAACCCAACCCACTTATTTTTCGCGGGTTCGTGTCAACCCATCGAGTCATGACCCATTTTGACACCCTTAGCGTATATGCCACTTTTGTAAAGTTTGCAAAACTAAAGTTTGATTTTCACTCTATAGGCCATTCACAGACGGTGACCGTAACAACATCTGTGAATTGTAAAGATTCAGAGGTATTTTGGGAAACTTGGCCTATGGAGTGAAAACTAAACTTTTAAAAGTCTGTTTTTGTATGTTTTTCAAAACAGACCTATAATTGTATTTTGAATTTTAAAAAGCCCATTCGAAAGAATTTTCACTAGAAAAATTATGTATTTGTAACTTTGAGTTCTTCTTTATTGTATTAAAAAAATGGCTTATTCTATTGTGTAATCTATGAAATTCATTTTATTAATACATTTACTTCGACTAAAGATTTCTAGAGTAAGGTTCCTAACGAGAAACACTGAGATATATCTTTTATCATCAGGAATAACGAATTTTTTTTTTTGTTACTCAACTACCCGATACTCACTCTATAAGCAGAAGCGGACCTAGCTTGGAGTAAGAGGTTGTATATGTAATCCCACGTAAAAAAAAAAATCATATATAAATAATAAATTTTTTTTAAAAAAATCACAATTTATTAAAAAATATAAATAATAACTAAAATTAAATAAAAAACATACATTCCTCCTTATTCAAACTTCTCCATTATCAAATATATTTTCTTTTTCTTACATCACTCTTTATTCCAACTTATGTTTGTTCACTCTTCATTATCAAATGTATTCCCTTTTTCTTTTTCTTATTTTTTAATATTATTTTTTATTGTATTTAATTTAAGAGTTAATTGCACTCACACCCCCTGAACGATAGAAAATTACACATATATGAACATTTTGGTATTAATATACAATCACACCCCTTCTATCCATAAAAATTAGAGAAAATATAAAGTAAAAATAATTTTAAATGAACATTATATCATATAGATGTATTTAGAATTGTAAATTTCATTGTTATATTGATAAATTTAGTAATTAAATAAGGTTTTATTATTGGTTAGGGGGTGTGAGTGTGTATTAATACCAAAATGTTCATTTGTATGTAATTAACCATCGTTCAGGGGGTGTGACTGCAATTAACTCTTAATTTAAAGTTTTTAATTCTTATTTGATGTAGATTAATTGAACTAATACCAAATGTAATTTCTTTATTTTGTCTTTACTATTTTTTGTATTATAGTAGATTACTTGTGTACAATAGTATTAATACTCCAATCTATTTGCAACAATAATTTTGAATATTGTTAAGTTAAGTAGACGCTTATTTGTGGGCAAGATTTCTTATTGTACATGATGATATTGTTAAGTGTGTTGGTTTATTTTGCAAACTTCTTAATTTTTATGATACATTTGTATTATCTTTATGGTGAAGACATGGAGACTGTGTTGTTCGAGATTAGATCATCACAATAATTTAGTTAGTTTTTATTTGAAAACATGATACTATATTGTTGAATCTTGTAACATGATATTGGATTGTCGTTCGTTAGTATTGTGCTTTATTTATTTATCTATTTATTTGTCTTTTAGGTCGTGCTTTATTTATTGATTTCAATTTAGAATTTAGTTTAAGTATACCTTATAATATATATTCAATTTAAGATTTGCAACCCCATATTTCAAATTCTGGATCTGTCCTTGTCTATAAATAAACTTGTTGAGTCTACAATGAATGATATACTTGAGACACTTTCGAGATATTGGCATCTATTGCTACTATGAGACTAAACAGTGATATTTAGATGATCTTTTTATATGTAATGTCATTGCTGGTTGTTTGATGAACTTATTTCCAATAAGCATTCACATGTTTACTTTAAACATCACTTATATCTATAATTAGTAAGAACCACTGCTTAATCCTGTTAAGAAGTAAAACACGTGCTAAACTTACAACATTGGTGATATTTTGTTTCACTAATACTATAATTAGGAATATTTAAATGCATTATATGTGATAGGAATCTCATGATCAGAGACGTTTTTATGAATCTCTTCACATTATGATATATATTAGGGATTTTATTAACAATTGTATATATATTGAAAAAAAATTAAAATTGAATAATAAAGACTCTTATTTACTATTGCATAATATAAATATAGATGGTTGGATCTAACATTTAAACACTAAAATCTTGATTACCTTTTAAGATAAGGCTATTGATTTTCCTTTCTACTAAATTTGTGATTGAAATTTTCATCAATTCAAATTACTGGTAGTGAGAGTTTAAAATCGAGCGAACGATATATATATTTATACAATTTTTGATTATATTTTAATAAATTTAAAATTTAAAATATTCAAAATTTAGTTTTCTTATTTACAGTTTTGTTTATTTGGTAAATATATATATATATATATATATATATATATATAAAAGGATTTATAACAGTAAAATAGATTTGAGTAAAATACATTTGTGACAAATATATTGATGTTACGCGCTACTAAATACCATTCATTCTACTTCAAAGAGAGAAAAAAGGAGTTAATTGTAATATTTTATTCAGTTGAATGAATAGTTTTCAAATCTACCTATACTCAATTTATCATTTATCTTTTTTGAGGGATCAATTTATCATTTATATTCATTTATAATATATATATTGTTGGAAAACACGGCTAGCTCTAATACTACTTGTTGAATAAATTGGCGATCCATTGCAGCGGAGACGAGTATTGGTAACCACAAAGTAAAATAACATACACAAGGTAAGAAATAAAGATAGAAAATAAGATACAAGGTTATTACGTGAACACCCAAAATGGAGAAAAACCACGGCCATCAGGGCAACGAGAGACTAATTCACTATGTAACAATAAAGCAATAGTTAAAACCAGAATACCCCTCTCTCACTCCCCAATCCAATTACATTGGTTGCATTCTCACACAAACTCTCTCAAATATGACTTTCACAGGATAACAAGACTCGTTCCCAAAACTCGAGATCTCCATGGTCTCTATGGTTCCCAGGCCCCCATGAGGCACCTCCTAAACCCAACCAGCTAGATCTACATTGTTCTATCCGGATATCTAATAATAGATACAAGCACTATATTTATAACATTAAGTTATTTAGTCACATAGTAATCCTAAGGCATTAAGAAAACCTTTTCCTATTTAGGATTCTCCAAGATTTATTTCCTAATTAGAATCCACCTTAGGAAATGTCATTCCTAATCAAATATGATACTTTCAAAACTGTCTTCGAGTATTTCCTAATTATAAACTAATTATGAATACCGAAATTAGGGGTGTAAGTGAGTCGAGCTACTCGCGAGTTAGTCGAGATCGACTCGAGAAATACTCGAGATTGACTCGCTGTTCACGAGTTCGAGTCGAGCTCGAGTCGAGTTTTTTCTTGAAACGAGTCGAGCTCGAGCTCGAGCTCTATATTACTCGACTCGTAAAGCTCGCGAGCCTTGTCGAGATCTACTATAACAACACCAACGAGTCGAGTCGAGCTCGAGTATGTGCAAATTAAGTCAAAAATAAATATATAAAATTAAAAAATTATTAATAAAAAAATTAACGAGCTTTAACGAGTCGAGTAGCTCGATTATCATTCGAGCTCGAGCTTAATTTTTGAAAGCTCGATGAGTTCGAGCTTAACATAATCTTTCACGAGTCGAGTCGAGTTTGGGTATACTCGAGCTCGAATTGATTCGTTTACACCCCTAACCGGAATACACCCGAATTCTCGTCAAAATCCTAAACACACACACATATATATATATATATATATATATATATATATATATATATATATACTCAATTTTTATTGAAAAGGGAAAAAATCTAAAGCTTTTAAAATTACTTTTAATTGAATGAAAAGTTGAACACAAATAGGTAGAATGAAAACTAATCCTTTGATGAATATGGATGAATTGAAAAAAAAAAAAGTTCAATAAACTACACTGATATGGAGAGAAAATATTTGTACAAAGTTCCTATAATTGCAATAGATGATGGTCTTGAATTAAAATTAAATTGATGAAAAAAAATAGAAAATACTCTCCATGATTAAACTATTTTTTTTTTAAAAAGTAGTGTGAGACTAGTTTAATAGATAGTTTTAGATAATTTCTATAAAAAATGAAAAAAACTACTTAGAGTTATTTTTCTATTATTTCATGTTCGGTATTTTATTACTTTATATCTAGCATAAGTAAAAAATAATTTTTGATATTATATTGTATTATGACAATCACATTTATAATTTTTTTTTTGAGTTTAAATTATTTAATTATATTTAATTTAAAGAAACTATAAATTAAGTGATTGTTTATTAGGATAGTGTTTTTAAATCTAAAACGGTATTTACTTAGATATATGCATATATAGAATTTATATTTTAAAGGACAGTTATATCAATTATATATTTAATAGTGGAAAAATAAATTAATAGATATTACTCTAATATATATTTTAATGAGAATATTAAAAAAATCATGCTTTAATAAATTAATGTAAAACGTATAAATAATTATGGGTTGGTTATTGTTTAATTTTTTATTAAAATAAAATATAGTATTAAATATTAATATGTGAATGTATGTAAAATTAAATTTTACAATATTTAAAATATATTTTAGATCATTTTTTTTTCATTTTATATATATTTTTTTAAAATTACAAACTCAAAATTAATTTTTTCTTTTTTAAAAAATAGTTTCTGATAGACCTATATTATTTGATTTTTTTTTTCATATTTTAATAGTAATATTTTATTATAACATCTATCGATAAAACTAATCTTAAAATTTATCAGTTCTTCATAATTACACACATTTAATTCCAATATTTAAATATGGAATTCTAGTACAATTGATAAGACTTACATATCAAGGATTATGTAATATGATGTACTTTCCATTTCTGAAAAGATTATAAAGTGATATAATTAGATTTAATTACCTACCTTATGATATGTATTTATGTGCTTAATGAATGATGGATGCAAATTGAGATTATATATTAAAACATATTTCTACTTATTATTATAATTAATGAAATATCATTTATTATTAGTTTAATTAATTAATTAATTAATTTATTATTATTATTTTAATTTAGCACATTTGAATTTAATCCAACCAAACTTGAACCTTCACATACCACTACGGGTCATATTAACATAATTCAATCTTATAAATACCATTTAATTAAATTCAATTAAAAAAGTTAAATTCATTTCTAATATATTGATCTAAATGATAATAAAATTTTTATGTATATATAATTAATTAGTTTTAAATATAGCTTTGATAATATTAGATTTTATAAAATATTTATAGTTTTTATTAGGTATAAATATGAATGTAAAAAATAAAAAATATATATTTTTCATTATTTTAAGTAAATTTAAATTTTAATTTAAATGCATGTAATATACCAAATTATAAAATGTATATACATGCATTATTACTATAATATATTTAATGGCTTTCGTCCTGATAATTAATAGATTACACACATTAAGTAATAGGAAAAAATAAAAATAAATAGACAAAAGTTAAATTTTAATAATTACAGTTAAACCGATGCTGTTCGATTATTATTATTATTTTTTAATGAGAATAGCTGTTGTAAAAATATAAAATCATTTAAATATAAAGAAAAAAGTATATGATTATATTTTGTTTTGCATATTTAAGCCTAGTAATATAATAGTTAAATTGACGAATATTTCAATCAAAACTTTAAGCAAATGCATAGTCAATTTATTCAAATTCTTTTCTATTATTATATTTAGTTATGAAACTTTACAAATTATTTTAACATTTAAGTTCTAAACATATTTAAAACTTTAATTTTTAATAATAATTATTCATACTTTTAATTTTTATAATATTTTATTATATTTTATATTATTTTATTAAAAATAATACTTCCTCCCGTATCAAAATACTTGCAACATTAGCATAGTTTCATCAATCAATCTTATTTCATATGTATAAGGAAAAATATAATAAAGTGTGATCTTATTTTATTCGTCGTAATGTCTATTTTCTAAATATATAATTATCAAAATTTTTAGTTGTACATAATTGAAGATATTTACTGCTAAAGTTAAGTATTAGATAACGTGTCGTGGAGAAATGTTGCAACTAAAACAAAATGGATGAAGTATATTATATTTCAGTAAGTCATTATAGAGGATGAGTTTAATATATAGTATTCAAATTATGGTTGTTGCCGTTATAAATATATTGTTATTATTGATGATTAAAATAACATATAAAAAAAATTATAATGAAGAAGACTTGGCTATTATAGTGAAATGTTATTATGGAGCATGATAGTTATAGAAATGAGTGACTTTATTATTAATATTTTTTTTTTTGAAAGTAAGGTTAGAATGTCATCTCTTTAAGTAAATGCATAGTCAATTTATTCAAATTCTTTTCTATTATTATATTTAGTTATGAAACCTTACAAATTATTTTAACATTTAAGTTCTGAACATATTTGAAACTTTAATTTTTAATAATAATTATTCATACTTTTAATTTTTATAATATTTTATTATTTTTATATTATTTTATTAAAAATAATATATTATATTTAGTAAGTATTGTAGAGAATGAGTTTAATATATAGTATTCAAATTACGGTTGTTACCGTTATAGACAAATTGCTATTAGTGACAATTAAAATAATATATAAAAAAAATTAGTTTCGAAGAAAACTTAGCTATTATAATGAAATATCATTATGGAGTATGACAGTTTCAGAAATGAGTGACTGTATTATTATTTTTTATTTTTTTAAAGTAAGGTTAGAATGTCATCTCTTTATATTTTTATTTTAAATAGTATTAATAAAATTTGTTAAAGAAGATTGATGAGTATGAAATACTCACTTGCAATAGTAAATATCATAATTCGATATCAATATTACACCTATGAATGACTATTTCATAATCACATCCCCATTTTTAATTTACATAATACAATTATGATACAGTGATAATTCTTCTAAGACGGTCTTTTAAACCTTAAAATACAGTTACAAATTTGTTTAAAAAAATTACGAAAACAAACTTTTCAAAATTTAGTTTTCACTTCATAGACATAATTTCTCAAAATATTCCTGAAATCGCGTTATTCACAGTTTGTGAAATATGCCCACAATGACCTATGAAATGAAATTCAAACTTTTAAAAGTTGATTTTTATAAACATTTCAAAACAGACCTATAATTATATATTTAAATTTTTGGTGGTATTAAAAACAAATTCTCATACATAGGTGTAAATGTAGGAGGGATGTTTGAAATTTCACCGCATCATATTTCAATTAGAAACAGAAATGTATCTCGACTAATTAGATTTCGACACGTGTCCTGAAGGTGAAAGCAGACATGATCTTACCTTGCCCTTTAAAATCCCTAGTATAAAACCGTCAACGTCACTTATCTCCATCTCCATCACCATCACCATTGTTATCAACCAAAGCTTTTTTTCTTCAACCTCCAAAATGAGATCTTCATCATCATCCCAAGCCATGGTCCCCAGACCAAAGAAAAGAGCCAAAACCAGGCACCAACAAACCCTAGACCAAACAAACTCAAACCTTCCCTTGGACATGATGATGATAATACTCTTCCTCCTACCGATCAAAGACCTGCTTCGCTTCAAATGCACATCAAGGTTCTACCAAGCCCTAATCTCACACATCAAGTTCACCCAACAGTATTTCCTAATAAACCCTATAAAAGAAGCCCTAGTCTTCTCTTCTAGAGCTATTAGCCATGTCCGCAGTGAAAACCTAACCTTCATGAACAAACTCAAACCCTACGAAGACAAAGTCATCAAAGCACTCATGGCGAAGAAGAAACGCAAAACCGTTAGGGTTTTGGGTTCTTGCAATGGAATTCTATGTATAAAAATCGGCATGTGGGTCTATTTCTACAACCCTTGTTTAAGCTCCTACAAACAAATCAATGACGTGGCAACCCGCACCATCAAATCCGGATTCGGGTACTTGGAATGGATAGACGACTATCGTTACATGAAGATCAATGACGAGGAAAATATCATATCCATTTATTCTCTCCAAGAGAACAAGTGGCGTGATATCCATTTCAATTTTGTGTTTGCATCTCGTGATCCGATTGGTGTTAATGTGAATGGAATTATCTATTGGATTACTAGCAGTGGTGACGTGCCACCTCTAGTGATAGGTTTTGATTTGTATAGTGAGACTTTTCAAGTCGTGTCATTGCTTGCGGACATGATTGGTATTGGTTATCATGATTATTACATTGAGGAGTTCGATGGTTGTTTGTGTTTTTTTAAACAAGATTACATGCATTTGACAACTGAGGTTTGGATGTTGAAGAACTTTGGTGGTTATGGTAGCTGTTGGGTCCGGTTCTACAGTTTGAAAAGCTCAAATATATCAAGCCTTTGTGTTATTTCAGTGATGGTTTGATGGTGAGAGAAACTGTGATGAGTTTAAGTGCTTGAACAGTGCAGGGAGTGATGGAAACAAAGTGGAGGCTCAAGGGATTTCCAAGTCTGATGCTGTTCATGTCCATATGGAGACCTTGGTTGAGCCTTGGAGTAACAGGCGCAAGCCCTGGCAGAAAAGGGTGGGTGATTAATAACATGTTGATCTATATCTCATTTTTATTAGTACACTAATTCTTTTATTTTTTAAATTTTTATTTGTAGATTGGAAAGCAGTTGGATGCCTGGCTGTGAAAAGAGAGTTAAAAATATCATTTTTCATCACTTTTTGAAGGTATTGTCATTCTTTATTTAAAAACTAAATTATCAGTCTGATAGTTTTGTTCTTCAGTGGAGAATGATGTTATTAGTAAAAATGGGATATAAAATGGTACTTCGTGCAAGTTAAGGAGAAGTGACTTATGAAAAAATGAGGAGGGAAGAATGATAGATTTGAAGAGAACTGTGAGTGATAAGATTTTAAGTGTTTTATTTATATGGTTAAGAACTTTTTATTAAGTTAGTTTTCTTTTATGGTTTAAGCATGTGTAAGCGGTGGAAATTATGCCATTAGATTTTTAATAGAGTTTTTAATTTTGTTGCATAGGATTATTATATGAAAAAATTGTGTGCTATGGAGTGTTTAGAGAATGATAATTAATATGCAATTTATATTTTGTAATTGATTTTTATATTTATTTTATTTAAGTTCTCTTCTCAAACACAGGCATTTTCTCTTCTCAAACTCGATACAAATAAATGTTTGTTTATTTATTTTCAATAAAAATTTAAATGAGTTACTTCATTGTAGAAACTCTTTTGGTTGCCAGTCTCTAAATCTGTGGCTTCTAAAATAATTGATAGGAATGCTGTGAATTTGATTAAGTAGAAATGTAAAATTGGCTAATGAATATGAATAAACTTGCAAGATGAGATTTTGGAATTTTTTTTTTAAATTTATTTGTTTGAATTATGACAACGTAGTCTCTAGAAAGTCGTCTGGAGCATCTTATTGACCTCCCTTGCAACAAGTTATAGAGCTTCACACTAACCTAATGAAACTTTAAAGGTTCTATTCAGGGGTAGCATTTCTAGAATAAGATGAATGGTGGTATAATCATTTCTAGCTATGAAATAAAAGTTAAAGAGATAGAAAAGTATCATTTTTCATCATATGTCATTCTTTATTTAAAAACTAAATTACCGATAATTTATTTTTTTTTTTAGTGGAGAATGATGTTACTGTTTAAAAAATTGTATAGTTTCTAGCAGTTAAGGAGAAGTGTACTTTGATGAAATGAAGATAGGAAGAGTGAAGAATGATAAATTTAAACAGGGCTGTGTAATGATAAGAGTTTAAGTGTTTTATTTATGTTGTTAAAAACTTTTTTTTTAAGTTAGTTTTTTCTTTTGGGGTTTAAGTTTATATAAACAGTGAAGTTATGTCTTTGGATCCTTAATAGAGTTTTTAATTTTGTCACATATATGATTCTTATGTGAAAGTATTGTGTGGTATGAAGTGTTTAGAAAATGATAATTGATATGGATGATGTGAATTTGATTGACTAGAAACATAAAATTGATTAATAGTTGGATATACTTGCAACATGAGATTTAGTAATTGTTTTTTTATTTTTTTTTGTTTTTTTGTTTTTTTTTGTTTTTTTTTTTGAATAATGAAAATAGAGTCTCTAGAAGGTCATCTAGAGCATGGCATTTATCTCTCTTGCAACAAGGTATAAAGGTTTTACACCACGGAAGTATTAAGGTTCTATTCTGGGGTACTCTTTCTAAAATAAGATGTGTAGTGACATAAAATGTTTAGTATTACCATTTTAAAGTTGTGTTTAACGGTAAAGAACCGAAATCTTACCTTTAAATTTTTAGGTCTACGTTTTATGTAGTAGTAACGAAATTTTATTAGAAGTATTTTTAAAATATTTCGGTGTACGCATTAATACAGTAATAATGTATGCATATATTTTTTGCCCTGTTATATATAATAATTACAATAATTACTTAACATTTATTATAACAATTAATTTAAACTAGTATATAGCGGATTCAAACTACTTAATTTTAATACAATACGCCAATTATACTTTTAGTAATAATAGATAGTTTCAATAAGACCTAAAATTAGGAGGTTGATAAGAAATTAGTATAAAAAGATATTTATAAGTTCTTAGATTCTCCTAATTTGAAAATGATGAGAGATGTTAGAATGATCTATTAATTATAAGAATGTGTTTTCAACCTTAAAACTATTTTTTAGGAAGATAATTTATATTCAGGAAAAGAGGTTTAGTACTTAATTTTTTTGTTTTTTAAAAAGATAGAATAACAATATTTTATTATGAAATCCAGTAATAATTTCCATGAATAGAGTAATACTTGAATATATTTTAAATTTTGAGGACGATTATATCTATAATAATATGATATAATAAAAACAAATCCTCTATTTAGAGAGTTGGACTAATTAGAAATAATATATATCAATAATAATGCAAACTATTAAAATTAATCATATTATGAAAGATACTGGTAATATTACAATAAACATTTTAAATCAGCTAAAACATAAAAGAAAAAATCTAGTAAAATGACAATTCATATAGTTAAATAAGTTTTCTAGGGGAGATGACGTTTATTACTGCGAGAAATTTACATAAAAAAATCAATCCTCTAAAAAAAAAAGCCAATTTAATCTATTTTCGAATATCATTTAAAGTAAGTACTTTATAATATCATAATTCACCATCGACATATAATTATGAATAAAAATATAAAAAGTTAATATAGGTGATATAGATTTAGCACATCAAAAGTGTCGTTATAAAGTTAGACTTCTAGTAATTAGGATGTATTTGAATTTTCATAACCACACATGAGATGCTATCCCAAAATTATAATTAGGTTAATTTAATTATAATAAGAATATCTTCAATCATTAAACTGCAATAACCAAATTAATATTACTATTATATTAATTTCATCGAGAACATAAAAAGAAGCACCAGGAACTTGACATAAACTATGCATAATTATGTTACATCTACCAAGAATTAAAAAGTACTAATATTAAACGTTATCATTCTTTTACGTGGACAACATTTATAATTGTTTTTCACTTTTAAGAATCTCATTTTTTTTTACTCCTAAGAATATCATAAAGTTATTTGAATTTTATGACCAGGTGTTTCAAAATTTAAAATTAGTCTCGACGATAAAATATAAGAGAAAAGTATTAATACAAATCTCACTATATTGAATGTATTTTAAATGATAAAATTTTTTATATAAAGTAATATCTATTCTTAATATACCACCGATTATTAAAATCAAATCCATTTTGAAAATTATAGGTTATTTTCTATGAAGCACCTATACGGACACGGGACACGGACACGATACGACACGGATACGGGGATACGACATATTTTAATTTTTATAAGATATGGACACGGTTAAGATAGGGTATATATAAAAATAAATAAATATTAAATTATAAATAAAAAAATCATGAAAATTAAATATAGTTATATAATTTATAAATTGTTCAATACAAAAAAGAATAGTTCGTAAAAGAAAATCAAATGAAAGTTTTTAAATACAAACATGTAAACACAAAATAAGTAATAAAATGTAACCAATATTTTTCTATGTGCATGATCCTTAACACGTTCTGTAGTAGTATCATCCACAACATCATCAATAAAAAGAATATCTCTAATTCCAGAGAGAAAGTAAAGAATTCATGAATATATTTAAGGAGAAGAAATGTGAGGAAGAAAAAATGTGTAGAATGTGTAAAATCTACCGAGTACACAGATGCATTTTATTTTCAAATTACATATTCTACACATTTGATTGTATATTAAATAATAAAATAAATAAATAAATGAATGTAAATTAAAAAATATATAAATCTAAATATAATTTTTTTTAATTGAAATGTCCATTAAGATGTCTCTTAAGTGTCCATAAAGTGTCCGTTGAGTGTCTATGGAGTGTCCGTTAAGTGTTAATTCCAAAATTGATAAAGGACACTCTTGAGAAGTGTCTGACACGTGTCCAACCTGCGGACACGAGTGTCGTGTCCTACAAAGTGTCAGACACGGCCACGGCACTCTCAATGGAATGTCCGTGCTTTTTAAGTTATTTTTCATCTAAAAAGTATCAAAATATTAAATAAGTAAATAAAATAACTTTGTTAGGATATTCTGTATAATTGAATTGGTACATCATGTTTCGTCTCGAATATTACTTTCTATTCAAGTAGATTTGGCGTAAAAATATATGTTTGAATAAATGATACTTATACGATCCATATTTATATTTTCAAATATCTATTTATTCTATTTTTGTAAATGAAAAAAATTACTCCCAAAATAAAATGTAGGATTAGCTATTTTTAAATGGCAAAGTCTTGGGTGTTTCTGAAACACACTAAATTATTGTGTTTCAGAAACACACACGTGCGAATTGTATTTTTTTTAAAAAAAAAACAATATCTTTCACGGTTTTCCTCTTTTCTTCTTAAAACCATATCTTTGTTTTCCTAATAACTTTGTTCTTTAATTCTGTTATTCATGGATTCATCTACTCATTCAACATCTTTCGATGTCGATAGCAGCGAAAACCAAAAAAGATTTTGTTGAATCTTCTTTTCAACTTGTTTCTTTCTACGAACAATCAAGAAAAGAAGTCGTTATTGAATCTGCGTTTCAAGTTTCTCCCTCTTCGAATAATGGTATGCACTACATTGAGTTATTGTTGCACTTTAATCTTCAACTAGATATATTTACAGATTATGTTTCATAATTGTTGATAAATAAGCGTTATAGGTATTAATGTTAGATGTAGATACAGTTATATTAAATTCTTGGATGTCAGATGCACTTATTACTAAAGCAGGCATAGTTATTTGTCACACAGGCACGCTTATTTCTCCTACGGATACATTTATTTTGTAAACAGACACACTTATCATTTAAGCAGGCATAGTTATTTCTCGTACAGACACACTTATTTGTTTAGCGAATACATTTATTTTGTCCACAGGAACATTTATGTTAAATTCTTATAGCCACGTACACTTATTATTTAAACTTGTACTCATATAATTTACTTATTGTATATTTTCTCTATTTTGTAGAAGTTGAATTTAATTCAACAGCATTATCTAATTATGATATGGATCATAGCATTGTCCATTGTCTATTGAAGAGGGTGATTTCAAGTTATGAAGATGGTTATTCCATGTATAATGCTCATGCACGTGCTATTGGTTTTAGTGTTCGTAAGTCAGTTACAAGGAGGAGAGAAAAGACCAATGAGATGTTTGAGTTTAATTTTGTGTGTTGTTGTCAAGGATTTGCTGAGAGAGACAGACCAAGAAAGGTCAAGGAATCCCCAATCACCAGTGTTTCAGATCTTATAATCGTGGAATCTGGAAATAGTTCAGAAATTAAGAAGAAAAGAAAGCGAAGGACAGTGAATATCACAAGATGTGGTTGTAAGGCTAAGATTAAATTTAAGCTTGATAAAAGAAATGGGTTTTTTATAGTTGTTGATCACCAACTGCAACATAACCATGATCTTGCAAAAGCAATTGAAGCTCATCACTTGAAGTCGCAAAGGGGAATTAGTGAAAGTACCGGAGAAGTGATAAGAAGCTTGTCTAAGTCTGGAATCAAGCCAATGGACTCCTACAACTACTTGTGTTCTGAAGTTGGTGGCGAGAAGTTTGTTGGACACAAAAAAATCATCTAAACTATATCAAACTACATGAGAATGTTGATGTTGAATCTGGTGATATGCAAGCTGTTTTAGACTTGCTTCATCAAAAGTCATTGGAAGACAGTTTGTTTTTCTATAGGTGTAAAGTTGATGAGAAGAATCAGATATCCTGTTTGTTTTGGAGGGATTCAATGATGCTTGAAGATTTTAAGGTTTTTGGTGATTTAATGATAACTGACACAACTCACAGAAACAAACAAATATAACCTTATTTGTGCTCCCTTTGTTGGAATAAACAACCATTGGCGCACAATAATGTTTGCATGTGCTTTTGTAACCAATGAGAAGAATGACACCTTCATTTGGCTACTTGAGACTTTCAAAAAATCTATGTGTGGAAGGGAGCCACAGACTATATTTACTGATCAAGATGCAGCATTATCTTCTGCAATAGGAAAGGTACACATTTAACATATAAGCAGGCACATATAAAGTATATGCAGATACATTTATTTTTATTTTCAGATACACATTTTCTGTTTAGCAGATACATTTAACGTTTCTACAGGCAGACATAAGTTTTACTCAGACACAGTTATTTGTTATACAGATACTTAATTTCTGTTGTTCAGATACACAATTTATCTTATAAGTTAAACACTAATTATGATAAATACTGTGTTAATTTCAGGTCTTTCCAAATGCTAGACATAGGTTATGTCTGTGGCATTTGCAACAGAACTTTGTTTCACACTTTGGAACATTGAAAAGCAATGAAGATTTCAAGAAGAAGTTTGATAAGTGTTTAATGGGGTGCGATAATGTAGAAGAGTTTGAGGAAAACTGGACTGATATGGTTAATGAGTATGGATTGGAGAAACGGGAATAGTTTGAAAGACTTTATGAGATTAGGAAGAAATGGTGCCCTGCTCTGAATAGAGATTTTTTTTCTGCTGGAATCCTCTCAACCCAGAGAGTTGAGGGAATAAATCATGCTATATCATTCAAATCCAATGTTACAACAAGTTTATATGAGTTTTTTCACATTTTTGAGCAAGTTGTAAAACGTTGGAGGAGCAAAGAGGGTGAGGATAATTACAAGAATCGTTTGGAAAAGCCTTCTTCAGTACGCAATGCTCATCCACTTGTGAAACATGCTTCCGAGGTTTACACACTAAATTTATTCGAAGACTTTTATTGGGAATTTGAGTCTGCACTAAAGAGCTATATACGAGCTGATGGATGTCAAGGGGATTTTCAATTTTTATGAAGTTTCTTTGGAATAGGATTTTAACAAGTCCCATAGGGTTCTTTGTTATCTTGAGTCGAATGTTTTCTACTGTGATTGCTTATGCTTTAATGAGACAAAGTCCTTTGTTACCATATTCTTAGGGTAATGCACTTGAAGAATGTATTTGTTATACCTGAGATATATTCATCAAAGATGGCGAAAGGATGCTAAACTCAGTGCTTGTTTGGGCTTTTGTTCTGAAAGGGAATAGATTCTGAGAGTTATGAAGGGAAAAGGTATAGATATTCTTCCCTTTTAATTTCAGATAATATACATAATATTCCAGCAGATACAATTAATTGTACAACAGATACTTTTATTAGTTACGCAGATACCTTTATTCTAAGGTTCAGATACATTATATAACTTCACAGACACAGATGGTTTTAGATAAGATAACTGATTTGCTTCTTTTTTTTTTGTTTACAGTTTAACTGTAGCATGGAGACACACAATGGCAAGAAACTATTATAATTTAATCATGGAGTGTCATTCTGTTCCTGAAGCTAGAGAAAAGTGCGAACAAAGTATTCATGAACTTGCTAAAGATCTTAAAGTTATTCTAAACCGTCATGGCAAAGAAGTAGGAAGTTGTTCAGTGTGAATGAGGACAAATCATGCTCAACAAATGATTCAATTAAAGATCCTGTGAGAAGGATCACTACAAAGGGAAGAAGAAGACAAACACAAGGATAAGAAGCCATTTTGAAAAAAAAAGAACAGGAACAAGTAGGCCAAATGAATATGGTACAATGACTCCAATTGAAAGACTATTTTAGTTTTAATTGATTTTTTCTTTGTTCTTTTTTCTTTTGCTTGTTCTTCTCAAAAGCATTTCTTTCTTTCTTCTTCCTTTCTTGTGTCACCAGCAGCTTTAACTTCTCTTTTTGATTCAAGAGTAATACTTTCTTGTAAAGTTTCTCAAGATCTTTATTCAGATTGTTGAATACAATTGAACACAAGATCTCAAATCTGTAAACTGCTCTTACATTAATCTGTTCATTTGCATTAATAAAAAATCATTAGTAATATTAAAAGTGAAGGTTGTAAAGGATATTAATAAGTTAATTTGTAAATATGTTACTTACAGTGGATAAATTGAGATTGATAACATCCTCTCCAACATAGTTTTGCATATAAGCAATTGTGTACACTCCACAATCGTAATTATCTTTGTTGTTCTTAGGTATGTTCTTGTACACATGCTTGTATTTCAAAATTTCATCATGTGCTAGAGAGTTTTGATTCTTGAGAAATTTAGAAAGTCCTTCCACCTTCATCCAAAAAATTGTGATAACTAAAATTAGTATTATTTATTATTTACGAATTAAAAGGTTATGAAATAGTAAAACTTACAAGTATTGGAATTATTCCTTGATATTGTTCTTCAAAACCTGGACTCCCTCTGTTATCAAACAACTCAAACAACTCTTTCCTTTTGTTCATTACAAAGAGAGTTATGTGATTCCTATGAAATATAGGCATAAAAACCTTCAAAAAAAAAATACAATTAGCTTTCCAACAGATACATATAAGAACAAAACAGACACAGTTAGCATCCCTACAGATACGTATAATAATAAAGTAGATACAGTTGAAATCCCAACATATACATATAAGAGCACAACAGAAACATGTTGCAAACGAGCAGATACAATTAGCTATTACACAGACACAAATAAGAACACCACAGAACACACTACAACTATGCATAATTAAAATTGACAGACATATACAGAAGTGAATCAAATACTTTAATGAAATTGACAAATACATACCATTTATATTTTATTGATGTCAAATGTATCAAAATTTGCAAACCACTCAATCATATTTTCCATTACAAGATCTTCATTGCATTTGACTTTTTCGCCTTCACTCAATCTTTCTCTTTGCTGCGATATGTAAGATGCTTTGACCTGTATAGCAAAAATAGGAAGCACATTGGTAATTAAGAAATTTGAAAGTATTCTTTAAATAAAGTTTATGTCACTTACAAAGCAATCTACACAGAAGTAGATCATCAAGTCTTCACCATTTTCTTTGTGTTGTTGAATCCGATATTTTGTTAGCAACAAAGCGGCAGAATCAACTGCATTTGATGTTATCCAATTTCGAACCCTCAGACCTTTGAAATCATATTTTAAGACTGTTATTTCAATTGTATTGTCTTGTAAAATAGCCTCTTGCTCCTTGTCTTCTTCCCTTACTAGCCTTCTATACTCCTTCTCTTGGGCTTCTGTTTTTTCGCCTATTTTTTCGTTTTCTTCTACATTTGAGTAGAACAAGTAGTCAGCTATTGCTAGCAGTGTAGGATGGTAATTGGAGCTGTACATTTTTTCTTGTTCTCGTAAGTGGCTTGATAGGAATGTTGTTGCTTCATTGCTGTCAATTTTGTATTGTTTCAACAACTCCTTCCTTTCTTCATCAAGAAAATGAAACAATTCATGAAAATTCTCTTTCCTTTTGAGGCCATTCTTTTCCTAGGCATATCCTAAAGAAAAATAAAAAAAAAAAAAAAACAAAATTTATGATGAACAGTCAAAAATTAGAAAACAACAGATACAAATAGGATATATAAAGAGACAATTAATATATGAATATACCGTAGATAAATCATTAATAATTTTTTGCACAGACTCCTGGCTGTCTATGAGTTTGAAACTTGGGACGTCGTCTATTTCTTTCCTCTTGATTCGATCAGTTGGTCGCTTTACAGGTAAACGTTTTATCATTTTTTCACTGTCTAGAATGACAGGGATCAATGCATCTGTTGGAGTTTTTTCTTCACTCTTCTCGACATGTTGTTGATTGACTTCTTCTGCAGTTACTTGTTCCACAACGTCATCAGATTGTTGCTGATTATTATCTTGTTCCACAACTTCATCAGATTGTTGCTGATTATTATCTTGTTCCACAACGTCATAAGTTTGTTCCACAACGTCATCAGGTTGTTGTTGACTATCAGCTTGTTCCACAATTTCTGCATCTTCTTTTTTTCCAAATCTATGTATCTTTTTTTCCAGCTTCTTGATGCCTTTGTCAACTTCAGTGAGCAATTTGAATAATTCATCATTTTGAACCTTCTCTCCAGTAGTAAATACTGAAATTTTTCTTCTTATTTTCTCAAAAGTTGTTGACAAATCTAAGAGAAAAGTATTTGTATCCTGATAAATTGGATTATGTATTAATAATGGTACATATAATAATCTCACAAACTACAGAAATAACAATAACAATAAGTTAACACAGATACATATATACAGACACAGATACATATATAACAGACACAGATACATAAACAGCAGGCACAGAAATAAACAAGCAGGCACAGAAAATAACAAAGCAGGTACACTTAGCAGACTTAACAGATACTTATAACAATTGTGCAGACACAGATACATAAATAGCAGGCACAGAAATAAACAAGCAGGCACAGAAAATAACAAAGCAGGTACACTAAGCAAACTTAACAGATACTTATAACGATTGTGCAGACACAGATACATAAACAGCAGGCACAGAAATAAACAAGCAGGCACAGAAAATAACAAAGCAGGTACACTTAGCAAACTTAACAGATACTTATAACAATTGTGCAGACACAGATACATAAACAGCAGGCACAGAAATAAACAAGCAGGCACAGAAAATAACAACGCAAGTACACTTAGCAAACTTAACAGATACTTATAACAATTGTGCAGACACAGATACATAAAACACAGGCAGCTCTAAGGACAACACAGATACCTATAAGAACCATAAAATAAAGAACCAGATACACTTATTATATATTCACAGCTACAGGTAAAATACAAGCAGATACATAAAATAATGTAACAGGTACAAATAACAAAATTACTTACAGCATCACCATCATCCTTTGTCAAAGTCAATATTCTGTCTTCTGTTGTTGGTTGAATTTGTGGTTGTTCAACTACTATCTTAGCAGTTCCTATGTAGGGTTTCCTAACCTCTTCAATCACCCTTTCTTTTAAACTATCATCTGTCCAATGCTTGATATATGGGATCTCTTGAGGTAAGACATCACCAAAGACAAGTCTGTGAATGTAGCCAATGAGAAGTGCTGGAAAACACCCACCAACTTTTGTCTCATATCGATTGGAGGCCGTTGGTTTGAAAACAAATGCAGAATCATCCTTTCTGTTCCTCTCTATTGTTCCCTTCAACTTTTCCACATGCATTTTCATGTTGGAAGCAATAAAAGCACACCAATCATAGTTTGGTATGTCATCAACATTTTCTATTTCCAAAAGAATATCAGAAACCAAACTCTTGTCACCATGTGGTGTCAAGAAAATAGTGAATACAAACAAAATAAAATTTTCTTGAAAAAATCTCCTCCTTCTTCATGTTTTTTTCATGATTTCTAACATTTTGTTATGGTAACATATTTTCTACCATCTTTTATACCAAAAACCTTTCTCCATTCATCTAAAATCTTATCCAAATCTTTAGGAGAAGTTTTAGCTTTGATTACTTGTTTTCCCTCACACATTCTGTTTTCCTGTCCATATAGAGGTTTTCCTTTGCAAGGTAGCAAGAACTTCATAAAAGAAATGCGAGTTTGCATTAATCGTTGAGCCGTTATGTAGAGTGAGAACCATGTTGTCATACATAGCTGTTAGAAGAGGGTACACTCTCCTGTCAACTTCTGTGATTTTAATTCCAAGAATTGCTCCTAAACCAATGCTTTTAACATCCTCCCTTTGTCTTTCAGTGACTTGTTCCAAAAATTTTGTAATCGAATTTGGAGTTGATACGTAGTTCACATGGTAAAATGAGCTATGGAGAAAAGAAAAGGCACATATAAAACTTTGCGGGCACAAAAAATAACCATATAAGTACATATAGCATCTCAACAGATACATATAAGAAATGCACAGACACAGATACATAACATACAGGCACAGATAATAACCCTGAAGATACAAAAAATAACCAACAGGTACATATAGCAACTCAACAGATACGTGTAAAAATTATAGAGACACAGATACATATTTACAGGCACAGATAATAGCTATGCAGGCATAAACAATAACCAACAGGTTCATATAGTATCTCAACAAATACATATAAGAATTGCTCAGACACAGATACATATATCACAGGCACAGATAATAACTGTGCAGGCACAGAAAAGAACCATACAGGTACATATAGCATCTCAACAGATATGTGTAAAAATTTTACAGACACAGATACATATAAAACAGGCACAAATAATAACTATGCAGACACAAACAATAACCAACAGGTACATATAGTATCTCAACAGATACATATAAGAATTGCTCAGACACAGATACATATATCACAGACACAGATAATAACTGTGCAGGCACAGAAAACAACCATACAGGTACATATAGCATCTCAACAGATACGCAAATACACAACACAGAACTATAAGAAAAAGACAGACACATATAATAAGTGAACATACAAACTTAATAGGTACACAGACACAATAATTCATCTAGCATATACAGCAATAAAAGAACATACCTTGGGACGAATTTAAAACTAGTTTCTCATCAGGAATCCTTTTTGTTTCTCTCGTCTTCCTCATTTTCTTTTCCATTTCATTCTTTCTCACAACAATTCTAAAATCTTCGTTTTTCCTTTTTCGACTTTGTGCCTTTGTTTTGGTATATACAATCTCTGCATTAGGTTTCTTAGTAGATTGTTGTTTCTTCACCATTTTTTCTGTATTTACAAAAAAATTACTAAACTGAACAAGAAATTTGAATTCAAAACCCTAAAATTCAGCATTAACTTGAAAAAAAACTGTTCGAATACGAATTTTTCAATTAAATTGGAGATTACCTGCAAATTTGTGTAGATTGTCGAGTAAAAACTAGGTTTTGAGTTTGATGATTTGCTGGTAATTTTTTAGTGTACAGAGAAACTGAAGTCTGTGTATTTTGTAAATGACTGAATAGTGCTGGAAATTATGGTTTGTAATAGCGCGCATTGTTATTTTGAATGGTAGGGTTCACACGTGTGAAACTTTGTAACACAGTAAAATAGTGTGTTACATGTAACACCCAAGACCTTCTCTTTTTAAATTTGTCCGCCCAATTTAAGTGAATAAATTTCTAAATTTAACTATTTGATTTAAGTCCTAAATTAATGTATTAAATAATGTAGTATTAGATATTATTTTAAATTTATCTACCACATTTAACACTTTTAACACTCCTGTAATACTCTAACTTATCAAGATAAAATTTTTTTTAAAAGGTGACATTTAGGTCATGACACAAAGAGTTGATATGACCCATGTAGAACTTAATGAGTTAACATTAAAGAATTCATATGAACATTATAAATCCGTTAATAATATTTTTTATTGAATATATGGTAATAAAATCTTTATTTCATTTATTTTAATATTATATCTAGCATATTTAAATTAACAAATGTTGCAATAATTTTATTTCCTCAACAAATAAAAAACATCATATGCATTAGGTTCGATTGAAAAAACAAATTTAAGAAATAAAATTTAAAGAGGAATTTTTCTTGTAAAACAAACAAATAAATAATAATAATAATAAAATAACTGCATTATGATTGTAGTTCTTCTTAATAGAATAATATTTTAAAAGATTTGTAGTTTACTTAATGGATTGATTTTGCATAAATTTATAAAAATAATAATTATAAATAAAATTTACGGAATTTAGCCGCTATTATAATTTATAGGATTGAATTGAATTGAATTTTTCAACTTTATTTTTTAAAATGGTACAAAAATCTTAAATTTTTTTTAATTCCTTTTAATTAAATCAATTAATAAATAATAATTTTAATTAAACATAAATCAAATTATGATATATATATATATCTATACAAATTTCTATACAATTCATTTTTATTTATTATTTCTATAATAAAATTTTGGTGACCCATAATATAAATTATATATTATAATTTGAGAGTGAACTAATTATAATATTATATGTGACCTCAATTAATTAGGAATTAAATTTATAACATGTGCAATAAATTGGTCATTCATTAAAAGAATAATATCTTTACAGATTTGAAACTTTTAGATTATAATATTATTAAAATTAAATTAAATTACTATTAAAAATTGAAAAAAGAAATTAATAACATTAAATTAAAATATAATAAATAAAATTAAAACAAAGATAATTTTAAAAATGTTAACATTAAAACAAATAAAAACATATAACATTAATAATTAATACTAAAAAAATAAATTAAGACATTAATAACATTAGATTAAATTATATATATTGTAGTAATGAAATTTAAAAGCAATATAACAGTAAAAATAATTTGAACTATTAAAAATAGAAGAAAAAATTAATAACATTAAATTATACCACATATAATACTAATAAAATTCAAAGAAAAGATAATTTAATACTATTTTAATTAAAAAATAATAACAAATAGTAATAATTCCTTTAAAAAAGAAGGATAAATTAATAACTTTAAATTTTAAATTAAATAACAACATGTAGTCATTAAATAATAATAATAATAATATATTATTAGTTTATTTTTAAAATAAAAGAATTAAGTTGATACTAATATTAGGGGTGGGAAAAAAACATGGAAACACCTAAACTGAACCGATCCAATCCGAACCGAACATGTTTGGTTCGTTTGTATCATGTTTTTCTGGGTGTTCGATTTTCGATAGAACCGAACACCCAAGGTAGGGTGTTCAGTTCGGTTTTGGGGTCAAAAAATCGAATCGAACACCTAAACATATATAAAAAGATTTTTACTATTGTTTAAAGTTCAAGCACCCAAAAGAATCTACATATTTGATTTGATTTTGATTTGTTCTTATTTAAATACTAATATTTGTTTTATATTTGAATCAATTTCATTAGAATATATTTTAATAGCTATGTATTTTCATAAATAGTCAAAGAAAAGTCAACAAAATTCGAACACCTAAGAACCGAACCGAACATATTTTAAGGTGTTCGGTTCGGTTCACCATAGAATATTTGGGTGTTCAAAAACACCTAGAACCGAACACCCAATTTACATGTCCGTGTTCGGATTCACTCGGAACCGAACCGAACATGTAGTTGTCCACCCCTAGAATCTGAATACTTAACCTCCTCAATCCATATAACCTCATTTCCACCGCTCAAAATTATTTTAAAATGTATAGTATATAAAAATTTATGAGCTTTGAGAATTTGCACGAGTCGTATCCTTTTTAATTTAGTATTATAGTGAAATAATTTGAGTTCAACTATTATTTGAATAACTTGAAGAAATGAATGTGATATATTTAATTATTGTTATTATGATATTAGTATGAATTTATTTTGTCAAAGTATTTAACAAAATAAATTTTTAATATATTACTATTAATAAATATAAAATTGAACTATCAATAATATATGCAAATTTATATAAATTTTTATAAATATAACTAAATTAATTATAGGTATTTATGTATAAAACTAGGGGTGGCAAATCGTGTCGAATACAATCTGCCACTAATCTATTTATTATTTTTGTTGATCCATTTATTATAAATAATTTAATTTTATTAATAATATATTAATTTTAATAAATAAAATACTATGATTAATACAAAATATAAATAAGATTAGGAATGATTTCATTTTTAGCCATTTCAAACTTTAAATAAAGTTAAAAGACCATTCAAAATTTATTTTAAGTTTTTAAACTTTTGAAAATTTGAAACTTAAAAGATAAACCAAATTGACCAACATATCTTTATAGACGCGTTTCACGGCATCACTAGCTGGTGAAGCGCGCTTTAGAGGCTGGTGATGTCGTGAAGTGCGTTTTTAAGGATATATTGGTCAATTTGGTTTATTTTCTAAGTTTCAAACTTTCAAAAGTTTATAAACTTAAATAAAGTTAGGATGATTTATTTATTTAAAGTTAAAGTTTCAAAAGCTCATATTTTATAATTTTTCCATAAGATTATTTCAATATTAACTTAAAATATGCTAATTTTAATAAATGTAATACTATGATTAAAATATGTTAAATATAATATAAATACAAATAAAATAAAGATTTTATTTATAATTTAATAGGTTTATCATGATGATTATGTCAACCCAACAAGTTCTAAATGGATTTGTGTTATGTCAACTCTTCGTATTATGACCAAAATTGTCACTCCTTAAAAACTTTTTTACCTGGATAAGCAGAATAATTCAGAAGCAATAATTGTGGTAGAAAAAGTTAAAGTAATATCTACTAGTACGTTATTTAATATATTAGTTTTTAGGTTTAAATCGGAAAGAGTTAAATTTTGAAATTTATTTAGTTAAATGTGGGAGATAAATTTTAAAAATAGCTAATTCAACATTTTATTTCTTGAATAAAAAAATATTTTTAAAAAGTATAACAGAAAGATATTTGAAAATATAAGTATAAGTCGTATAAGTATTACTCATTCAAATATTTACTTTTTTATCAGTTGTACTTGATTAGAAAGTAATATTCGAGACAAAATATATTGTGCCAATTCAATTATACATATCATCTCAACAAAGTAAATGTATTTATTTATTTATTTAATATTTTACTATTTTTGAAAATATTTGATGAAAAATAACTTGTACTTTCAAAATGTATTTATTTTATTAGTCGATGGTGTATTATAAATAAATATTACTCTATAAAAAATTATGGAAGAATTGTATTTTATATTTATCATTTGAAATAATATTTGTGATATTTGTAGTAATACTTTTTTTAATTTAATCAGACTAATTTTAAGTTTGGAAACACATTGGACTGCTTTTAGGTTTATGATATATTTTAACATGTATCTATATTAAATATGTTAAACTCGAACATCATTATGATATTCTTAGGAGTAAAAGGAAAAAAATTATTAAAAGTAATAAGAAAATATAAATGTTATTCACATAAACGTATGATAATGTTTAGTACTAGTATTTTTATTTTTGTTAAATGTAACATAATTGTTTTATGTGAAGTTATTATAGTAGTGTTTTTTTAATGTTCTCGATGAAAATAAATATAATAGTAAAATCTATTTGGTTATTCTAGTTTAATGATTGAAGATATTCTTATTGTTGAATTAACCTAATTTTAATTTTAGAAGAGAGAGTGTGCAGTTATGAAAATTCAAATATATTCAAATTATTAAGAGCTTAGCATTACTTTATAAGGAGACATTTCATGTGCTAAATCTCTTAATCACCTATATTATTTTCAGATTTTTGTTTTTTATTTATAGAGTATTGATGGTGGAATATAATATTATAAGTGACGTAACTAGAATGATATTCATAAATAGGTTAAACAAGTTTTTATTTATTAGAAGATTGATTTTTACTGAATCTTCTCGTAATAGAAAGTAGTAACAAACGTCATATATCGTAGTAAACTTGTTTATTTATATAGATTACCATTTTAGTCGATTTTTTCCTTTATGTTTTAACTGATTTAAAATGTTTGATCCACTATTATTTATATCTTTCATAATATTATTAGTTTTAATACTTTGCATTATTATTAATATATATCTTATTTTTAATAAATCTAACTCACTAGATAGATGATTTATATATATATATATATATATATATATATATATATATATATATCGTATTATTCTAGAAACCATCATCCTCGAATGTTCAAGTATTATTCTATTCATGAAAATTTTTACTACATTTTAGATTAAAATATTATTATTCAATCTTTAAAAAAAAAACAAAGTTTAAATATTAAACTTTTTTTTTCCGAGTATAAATTATCTCCCTCGAACAATAATTTTAAATATGATACTTATAACTTATGACTCATTTTAATATCTATCACAATGTTCAAATTATAAGAATCTAAAAACTTATAAATACATTTTTATATAAATAATATTATCAAATTAGACCAATTTCTTATCTTCCTCCAGATTTTAGGTTTTATTGAAACCATCTATTCTTACTAAAAGTATAATTGGTGTATTGTATTAAAATTAGTTGCTTGAGTTTTTTATACTAGTTTAAATTTATTGTTACAGTTAACATGTACTAGTTATTATTATTATTATTATTATATATAAAGCATAAATTTTTATTAATGGAGAAAAAATTACCTAAGATCTTAATATAGTATACACAATAAAGCTCTTACTAGAATTCTAAATAACTATCATTAAACGATAATAAAAAAAATTAAAAAAAAAAAAAGAAAAGAAAGAGAGAGATTCTAAAACACAAAGGACTCCAAGTGTACTTATGTAAGTAAGAATTCTAACTCAATTTTTTTTGTCAATTGTCAATATCAATATGAATCACGGGTTATTCTCAAATGGCCAAATTCTGAATTTAAAAGTAGGCATGAGATTGAATTAACGGGAAGAGGTGGAAATTCTTAACTGATCCCCCTTTTTTTTCGAAAGTAACCTCATTTCTTAAAATCCATATAAATCAAGGGGTTGAGAATAAAAGAATTTTCAAGAAATGTTACCTTTTACCTACGAAAACCATTGATCATACACATATACATTATTATTGTATTAACACTCATTTTTCATTGTACACAAGAATATTTCAAAATACTTTCGGATAAAATTTCGATACTACTATATTAAACACAGTTGTAAGATTTGGATTCTACACCATCAAACGCAACTTTGAAATGGTAATATTTTATGCCACCACACATCTTATTCTAGAAACGCTACCCCTAAAAACCTTTATAGTTTCATTAGGCTAGTATAAAGGTCTGTAACTTCAATAGGATGCTCCTGATGAACTTCCATGCATTATCATAATTCAAACAAATAAATAAAAAAAAAATCCCTAAAGCTCATCTTGCAAGTTTATCCATATTCATTAGCCAATTTTAAATTTCTACTCAATCAAAATCACAGCATCCATATGAATTGTCATTCTTTCAACACTCCATACCACACTATCTTTTCATATAATAATCATATGCAACAAAATTAAAAACTCTATTAAAGATCCAATAACATAACTTTCACCACTTACACATACTTAAACTATAAAAGAAAAAACTAACTTAATAAAAAATTATGAACCATATAAATAAAACACTTAAAATTTTATCACTCCACGGCTCTCTTCAACTCTATCATTCTTCCCTCCTCATTTCTTCATAGATCACTTTTCCTTAACATGCAGAGAGTACCATTTTATATCCTATTTTTAACAGTAACATCATTCTCCATTCAAAAACAAAATTATCAAACAGATAATTTAGTTTTTAAATAAAAAATGACATACTTTAAAAAATGGATGAAAAATGATACTTTTCTATCTCTTTAACTTTTTTTTCACAACTAGAAATGCCACCACACATTTTATTCTAGAAATGCTACCCTTGAATAGAACCTTTATAGTTTCACTAGGCTAGTGTGAAGGTCTGCAACTTGCTGTAAGTGAGATGAATAGGATGCTCTAGATGATCTTCTAAAGATTGCATTGTCATAATTCAAATAAATAAATAAATAAATAAATCCGTAAATCTCATCTTGCAAGTTTATTCATATTCATTAGCCAATTTTACATTTCTACTTAATCAAATTCACAGCATTCCTATCAATTATTTTAGAAGCCACAGATTTAGAGACTGGCAACCAAAAGAGTTTCTACAATGAAGTAACTCATTTAAATTTTTATTGAAAATAAATAAACAAACATTTATTTGTATCGAGTTTGAGAAGAGAAAATGCCTGTGTTTGAGAAGAGAACTTAAATAAAATAAATATAAAAATCAATTACAAAATATAAATTGCATATTAATTATCATTCTCTAAACACTCCATAGCACACAATTTTTTCATATAATAATCCTATGCAACAAAATTAAAAACTCTATTAAAAATCTAATGGCATAATTTCCACCGCTTACACATGCTTAAACCATAAAAGAAAAAACTAACTTAATAAAAAGTTCTTAACCATATAAATAAAACACTTAAAATCTTATCACTCACAGTTCTCTTCAAATCTATCATTCTTCCCTCCTCATTTTTTCATAAGTCACTTCTCCTTAACTTGCACGAAGTACCATTTTATATCCCATTTTTACTAATAACATCATTCTCCACTGAAGAACAAAACTATCAGACTGATAATTTAGTTTTTAAATAAAGAATGACAATACCTTCAAAAAGTGATGAAAAATGATATTTTTAACTCTCTTTTCACAGCCAGGCATCCAACTGCTTTCCAATCTACAAATAAAAATTTAAAAAATAAAAGAATTAGTGTACTAATAAAAATGAGATATAGATCAACATGTTATTAATCACCCACCCTTTTCTGCCAGGGCTTGCGCCTGTTACTCCAAGGCTCAACCAAGGTCTCCATATGGACATGAACAGCATCAGACTTGGAAATCCCTTGAGCCTCCACTTTGTTTCCATCACTCCCTGCACTGTTCAAGCACTTAAACTCATCACAGTTTTCTCTCACCATCAAACCATCACTGAAATAACACAAAGGCTTGATATATTTGAGCTTTTCAACACTGTAGAACCGGACCCAACAGCTACCATAACCACCAAAGTTCTTCAACATCCAAACCTCAGTTGTCAAATGCATGTAATCTTGTTTAAAAAAACACAAACAACCATCGAACTCCTCAATGTAATAATCATGATAACCAATACCAATCATGTCCGCAAGCAATGACACGACTTGAAAAGTCTCACTATACAAATCAAAACCTATCACTAGAGGTGGCACGTCACCACTGCTAGTAATCCAATAGATAATTCCATTCACATTAACACCAATCGGATCACGAGATGCAAACACAAAATTGAAATGGATATCACGCCACTTGTTCTCTTGGAGAGAATAAATGGATATGATATTTTCCTCGTCATTGATCTTCATGTAACGATAGTCGTCTATCCATTCCAAGTACCCGAATCCGGATTTGATGGTGCGGGTTGCCACGTCATTGATTTGTTTGTAGGAGCTTAAACAAGGGTTGTAGAAATAGACCCACATGCCGATTTTTATACATAGAATTCCATTGCAAGAACCCAAAACCTAACGGTTTTGCGTTTCTTCTTCGCCATGAGTGCTTTGATGACTTTGTCTTCGTAGGGTTTGAGTTTGTTCATGAAGGTTAGGTTTTCACTGCGGACATGGCTAATAGCTCTAGAAGAGAAGACTAGGGCTTCTTTTATAGGGTTTATTAGGAAATACTGTTGGGTGAACTTGATGTGTGAGATTAGGGCTTGGTAGAACCTTGATGTGCATTTGAAGCAAAGCAGGTCTTTGATCGGTAGGAGGAAGAGTATTATCATCATCATGTCCAAGGGAAGGTTTGAGTTTGTTTGGTCTAGGGTTTGTTGGTGCCTGGTTTTGGCTCTTTTCTTTGGTCTGGGGACCATGGCTTGGGATGATGATGAAGATCTCATTTTGGAGGTTGAAGAAAAAAAGCTTTGGTTGATAACAATGGTGATGGTGATGGAGATGGAGATAAGTGACGTTGACGGTTTTATACTAGGGATTTTAAAGGGCAAGGTAAGATCATGTCTGCTTTCACCTTCAGGACACGTGTCGAAATCTAATTAGTCGAGATACATTTCTGTTTCTAATTGAAATATGATGCGGTGAAATTTCAAACATCCCTCCTACATTTACACCTATGTATGAGAATTTGTTTTTAATACCACCAAAAATTTAAATATATAATTATAGGTCTGTTTTGAAATGTTTATAAAAATCAACTTTTAAAAGTTTGAATTTCATTTCATAGGTCATTGTGGGCATATTTCACAAACTGTGAATAACGCGATTTCAATATTTTGAGAAATTATGTCTATGAAGTGAAAACTAAATTTTGAAAAGTTTGTTTTCGTAATTTTTTTAAACAAATTTGTAACTGTATTTTAAGGTTTAAAAGACCGTCTTAGAAGAATTATCACTGTATCATAATTGTATTATGTAAATTAAAAATGGGGATGTGATTATGAAATAGTCATTCATAGGTGTAATATTGATATCGAATTATGATATTTACTATTGCAAGTGAGTATTTCATACTCATCAATCTTCTTTAACAAATTTTATTAATACTATTTAAAATAAAAATATAAAGAGATGACATTCTAACCTTACTTTAAAAAAATAAAAATAATAATACAGTCACTCATTTCTGAAACTGTCATACTCCATAATGATATTTCATTATAATAGCTAAGTTTTCTTCGAAACTAATTTTTTTTATATATTATTTTAATTGTCACTAATAGCAATTTGTCTATAACGGTAACAACCGTAATTTGAATATATATATTAAACTCATTCTCTACAATACTTACTAAATATAATATATTATTTTTAATAAAATAATATAAAAATAATAAAATATTATAAAAATTAAAAGTATGAATAATTATTATTAAAAATTAAAGTTTCAAATATGTTCAGAACTTAAATGTTAAAATAATTTGTAAGGTTTCATAACTAAATATAATAATAGAAAAGAATTTGAATAAATTGACTATGCATTTACTTAAAGTTTTGATTGAAATATTCGTCAATTTAACTATTATATTACTAGGCTTAAATATGCAAAACAAAATATAATCATAACTTTTTTCTTTATATTTAAATGATTTTATATTTTTACAACAACTATTCTCAGTAAAAAATAATAATAATAATCGGACAGCATCGTTGTAAAAAGGTTTAACTGTAATTATTAAAATTTAACTTTTGTCTATTTATTTGTATTTTTTCCTATTATGTAATGTGTATAATTTATTAATTATCAGGACGAAAGCCATTAAATATATTATAGTAATAATGCATGTATATACATTTTATAATTTAGTATATTACATGCATTTAAATTAAAATTTAAATTTACTTAAAATAATGAAAAATATATATTTTTTATTTTTTACATTCATATTTATACCTAATAAAAACTATAAATATTTTATAAAATCTAATATTATCAAAGCTATATTTAAAACTAATTAATTATATATACATAAAATTTTTACTATCATTTAGATAAATATATTAGAAATGAATTTAAATTTTTTAATTGAATTTAATTAAATGGTATTTGTGGTGGGAGAACAACTTACGGTCTCAGAAAGTTGCGGACCCTCAACGAATTGAAAATAAACCCGTCATAAACACAGCCAAAGCCTTCGGCCGAAATAGATCAATGCCTCTTCGGCCGAAATGGGTTTACTAACCTACAGCCGAACGCACCTCAGCGGTCGAAGAACCCGAGACGGACTCGGATAGCACCAACAAGCCCAGAGAGGAAATCAAGTCCAAGAAGGAATCCAAGTCCAAATGGGAATTCAAGCCCTAGAAGGAGATCAAGCCCAAAAAAGGGAGTCAAGCCCAATGAAAGATCAAGTCCGAAAATGAGACCGAATCAAGAAAGAATAAGGAGTCCCAATCCAAATAGAAATAGGACCCAAATACCTCCTATAAATAAGGGATAGGGATGATTGTAAAAGGATCCCGAAATTTTATTCATTAGAGCTCAACTCTGCGAAATCACCTTTGTAAGCTTTTAGCTATTTTCTCAAGCAATCTTAGCCTAATATTTGGCTGTGGTTTATTTGGCACCACAGTATTTATAAGATTGAATTATGTTAATATGACCCGTGGTATGTGAAGGTTCAAGTTTTGTTGGATTAAATTTAAATGTGCTAAGTTAAAAAATAAAAAAATAAAAAAATAAAAAATTAAAATAATAATAAATGATATTCATTAATTATCATAATATTTAGAAATTTAATAGATAATCTCAATTTGCATCCATCATTCATTAAGCACATAAATACATATCATAAGGTAGGTAATTAAATCTAATTATATCACTTTATAATCTTTTCAAAAATGGAAAGTTCATCCTATTACATATATCCTTGATATGTAAGTCTTATCAATTGTACTAGAATTCCATATTTAAAGATTGGAATTAAATGTGTGTAATTATGAAAAACCGATAAATTTTAAAATTAATTTTATAGATGGATGTTATAATAAAATATTATTGAAATGTGGAAAAGAATTAAATAATATAGGTCTATCAGAAACTAATTTTTTTTTAAAAGTTTGATTTTGTAATTTAAAAAAATATATAAAATAAAAGAAAATTGATCTAAAATACATTTTAAATATTGTAAAATTTAATTTTACATATATTCACATATTAATATTTAATACTACATTTTATTTTAGTAAAGGATTAAACAATAACCAACCCATAATTATTCTACATTTTACATTAATCTAAAACTATCAAATATGAAATAATAGACGAAATAATAGATAAATAACTCAAATAGTTTTTTCTATTTTTTTTATAGAAATTAATCTAAAACTATCTAAATTAATCTAAATTAGTCTTAAATTAGTTTTACACTATTAAAAAAAATTAATTTAGTCATGGAGAGTGATTTCCATTTTTTTTCCCGATCAATTTAATTTTAATTTTGGACCAGCATCTATTGCAATTACTGGAATTTTGTACAAATATTTTATTTAATTTTTTTTTCAATTCATTCATATTCATTGAAGGATTAGTTTTCATTTCTACCTATTCGTGTTCAACTTTTCATTCAATTAAAAATAATTTTAAAAGCAATTCTTTTACTTTAGACTTTTTTTCCTTTTCAATAAAAATTAAGTATTTTAATATATATGATGTGGTGAAATATGATGTGGTGAAATTTCTACCTATTAACATGTAGGTGTGAATGTAGGATGAATATTTGAAATTTCACTGTCTTATGTTTAAATTAGAAACAGAAATGTATCTCGACTAATTAGTTTTCGACACGTATCCTCCGTTATATGGAAGGTGAAATCAGACATGATCCTACCTTACCCTTTAAAATTCCTGGTATGGAACCTTTAACATCATTTATCTCCATCACCATCACCATTGTTATCAGCCAAAGCTCTCTTTCTTCAGCCTTAAAAAAATGAGTTCTTCGTCATCATCCCTAGCCATGGTCCCCAGAGCCAAGAAAAGAGTCAAAACCACACACCAACAAACCCTAGAACGAGCAAACCCTGAGCTTCCATTAGACATGATGCACTTCCAAGTTCACCCACATGCCAATTTTTATGCATAGAATTCCATTGCAAGAACCCAAAACCCTAACGGTTTTGGGTTTCTTTTTGGCCACCAACGTTTTGATGACTTTGTCTTTGTAGGGTTTGAGTTTGTTCATAAAGGTTAGGTTTTCATTGCGGACATGGCTAATAGCTCTAGAAGAGAAGACTAGGGCTTCTTTTATAGGGTTTATTAGGAAATACTATTGGGTGAACTTGATATGTGAGATTAGGGCATGGTAGAACCTTGAAGTGCATTTGAAGCGAAGTAGGTCTTTGATTGGTAGGAGGAAGAGTATTATCATCATGATGTCCAATGGAAGGTTTGAGTTTGTTTGGTCTAGGGTTTGTTGGTGTTTGGTTTTGGCTCTTTTCTTGGGTTTGGGGATCATGGCTAGGGATGATGATGAAGATCTCATTTTGGAGGTTGAAGAAAGAAAGCTTTGGCTGACAACAATGGTAATGGTAATGGTGATGGTGATGGAGATGGAGATAAGTGATGTTGACGGTTCCATACCAGGTATTTTAAAGGGCAAGGTAGGATCAGGTCTGATTTCACCTTCCATGTAGCGGAGGATACATGTCGAAATCTAATTAGTCGAGATACATTTCTGTTTTTAATTGCAATGTGGTGAAATTTCAAACATTCATCTTACATTTACATCTATGTATAAGAATTTTTTTTAATACCACAAAAAGTTTAAATATACAATTATAGGACTGTTCTGAAAAGTTTATAAAAATCAACTTTTAAAAATTTGAATTTCATTTTATAGGTTATTCACACACTATTAGCTTAGTTCACAGATTTTTGAATAACGCGGTTTTAAGGATATTTTGGAAAATTATGTCTATACAGTGGAAACCAAAATTTGAAAAGTTTGTTTTCATAATTTTGTTTTAAACAAATCTACAATTGTATTTTGAGGTTTAAAAGGTCCTCTTAAAAGAATTATCACGGTATGTAAATTAAGAATGGAAGTAAGAGTTTGAGAGTAGATTAATTCATAATGAGTACTAATCCTAAACACATCACAACTTTCTGAAGTAATATTTCGGAGTGTAATTATAAAATAGTCAATTATCAATGGTAATGGTGATGTGAAATTATGATATTTATCATTATATAAGTGATTATTTCATACACATCAATCTTTTTAACAAAATTTGTGAACAACATATTTAAACTGAGATGTGAGCTTTCAGAGTTTCATTGTTGGTCATATATGCATGTCTCGAGTCGCAAAGGGAACAAAATATATATAACCGTCTATACATTAAAATTGATATTATTTAAATTTGTTTCTTATAATCTTCTATTTATTTTTACTTTTATTTTACTATATAATGTGTATAATTTATTAATTATGAGGACCAAAGTCATTGAATATTTCATAATAATAATGTATGTACATTTTATAATTTGGTATATTACATGCATTTAAATTAAAATTAAAATTTACTTAAAATAATAAAGAATATATTATTGTTTTATAATTGAAATTCATATTTATGCCTAACATAAACTATTAATATGTTTACATACATTATTAAATTTAATATTATGAAGGCTACATTTAAAACTAATTAATTATCTACATATAAATTTTTCATCATCATTCAAGTATAATATATATATATATATATATATATATATATATATATATATATATATATAATATTGAATCTTGTTAGACAGTATTTGTTTTTATATGGGTTCGAAACTTGTCCATCTACTCTGCATTAGGTTAAAAAATAAAAAAAAAAAAAAGTAAAAGAAAATGATTGGTGAGAAATTATATTTATTAATTATTATAATATGTAAAAATATATTTTAATAGATAATTTCAATTTGCACCCATCATTAATTACAATACATAAATACATATGATAAAGTAGGTAATTGGTTTAAATATATATATATATATATATATATATATATATAAATATAAATGCATCACTTTATAATTTTTCAGAAATGGAAAGCACATCATATTTAAATATACTTTTGATATGTGAATTTTATCAACTATATTAGAATTTAATATTTTAATATTTCAATTAAATGTGTTTAATTATGAAAATTTGATAAAATTTAAGATTATTTTTGTTGATAAATGTTATAATAAAATATTATTATAGTGAGGAATCTAATAAAATAATAATAAGAGTTATTGGAAAGTTAATTTTTATATATATTTTTTAAAATTTAATTTATAATTTTTTAAAAAAATTTTAAAATGAAAAAATATTTAACAACGGTTTAAAACTTCAAATTTTTTTTATAAATTTTTTTTTCTAATATTCACAACATAATGTCTAATACTATATTTTATTTTTATAAAGGGTTATACTGATCCATACTTATTCATGCACTTTATATTAATTTATTAAAGTGCGACTTCTTTTAATATTATCAAAAGAAATATATTTTAGAGCAATATCTATTAGGTTATTCTTTCCTTAAAAAAAAAAAATATACATATCCATATTTAAGTAAAGATCAGCTTTAGATTTAAAAATATTATCTTAATAAATATTCACTTAATTGATAATTTTTTTAGTTAAGTATGGTTAAATTATTTTGAAGTCGAAAAAGTACCAAAAATTTATAAATGTGATTGACATCATAGAATAGTATAAATTGAACGATAATATCAAATAAAATTTTCTATTTACACTAAATATAAAATAATAATAAATTATAATTTTTGCCGAACATGAAATAATAGATAAATAATTTAAGTACTTTTTTTTTTTTCACATGAGGATTATTTTCATTTTTGTTATTTTGTAACTTTTATTTATATTATATAGCCCAACTTTAAAATTTTTTAAAAATAATCTTTTAAACTTTTACTTTTAAAAATAAACCAAATTGACCATTTTATTTTTCTGTGAAGACCTTTTAACTGATCTGAGAATGTGTGAACATGGTCTGTGACGAGGATTTATGAAGGTGTGAAGGTCGATTTTTGAAATCAAAGTTTGGATGACTCAAAAATAGAATTAAAGTTTTGTTTGTTTAGTTTTGAATTTTTAAACATTGTTTGGTCCATTTTATGTAATTATTTCTTAAAATAATTACATTACAAATATAATACAATATCAAACATTAATTGCAAAATATTGTTTATGATGTCTCTTATCAAAACAAACCTATTGACTTTATTCATGGTAAACATATTTCAAATACTATCATGCTTTCTTCTAATTATAGTTTGAAACAACATACTATAAGAAATTGTGCTAGTCATTGCTCTTTTCTCACAACTACTCGTTCACAATCTCCTTGAAAAAAAAAAATAATAAGACCATCTAAATTAAATAAATTATATTAACGAAAATAATTATTTAAACACTAAAATATTTATTACCTTTTAAGGTAAGGTTATTGATTTTCCTTTCTACTAAATTTGTGATTGAAATTTTCTTCAATTCAAATTCAAATTACAGGTAGTGAGAGTTTAAAATCGAGCGAACGATATATATTTATACAATTTTTAATTATATTTTAATAAATTTATAAAATATTCTACATTTAGTTTTCTTATTTAGAGTTTTGTTTATTTGGTATATATATATATATATATATATATATATAAAATATGATTTATAACAGTAGAATAGATTTGAGTAAAATACATTTGTGGCAAATATATTGATGTTATGGACTACTAAATACCGTTCATTCTATTTCAAAGAGAAAAAAGAAAGGAGTTAATTGCAATGTTTTATTCAGTCGAATGAATAGTTTTCAAATCTCTCAATACCCAATTTATCATTTATCTTTTTTGAGGGATCAATTTATCATTTATATTCATTTATAATATATATATATATATATTAAAATACTCAATTTTTATTGAAAAGGAAAAAAAATCTAAAGTAAAAAAGTTGCTTTTAAAATTATTTTTAATTGAATGAAAAATTCAACACAGATAGGTAGAAATGAAAACTAATCATTCAATGAATATTGATGAATTGAAAAAAAATAAAATAAATAAATTACATTGGTATAGAGGTAAAATATTTGTACACAATTCCTATAATTGCAATAGATGCTTATCCTGAATAAAAATTAAATTGATAAAAAAATAGAAAACACTCTTTACGATAAAACTGTTTTTTTAAAATAGTGTTAAATTAATTTAATAGATAGTTTTAGATTAATTTCTATAAAAAATGGAAAAAACTACTTGAATTATTTATCTATTATTTCATGTTTAATATTTTATTATTTTTTTTATATCTAGCATAAGTAAAAAATAATATTTGATATTATATTACATTATGACAATCACATTTATATATTTTTGTTGTCGTTGGAGTTTAAATTATTTAACCATATTTAACTCAAAGAAACTATAAATTAAGTGATTGTTTATTAGGATAGTGTTTTTAAATCTAAAACGGTCTTTACTTAGATATATGCATATGTAGAATTTATATTTTAAAGGATAGTTATATCCGGGGCGGATTTAGAAAAAAATTAAACGATGTCAATGATATAAAAAAAAAAGGATTTTATTTATAATTTTTATAAAAATTGAAAGAGGTTGTGTGGGTAAATTGATTTCGGTATTAAGGATTTGGTGGTCGTGGAGGTATATTTAAAAAAATGAAAAGATATAATATGAGTAAAGGTTATTTTCATTTTTGTTATTTTATAATTTTTATTTACATCACATAACCCAACTTTAAAAATTTTACAAAAATAATTTTTCAAACTTTCACTTTTAAAAAATGAACCAAATTGACTATTTTATCCTTCTGTGAAGATCTTTTAAACTGATCTGTGAAGGTGTGAAGGTGGTCTATGAAGAAAACCTTCACATATATGATGGTCTATTTTTGAAAATCAAAGTTTGAGTGGCTTAAAAATAAAAATAAACTTCTATTGGTTTAGTTTTGAGTTTTTAAACTTTATTTGGTTTATTTTATATAATTTTCCCTATGAGGTAAATTGATTTGGGTATTAGGAATTTGATTTTTATTTTTAATATTTAAAAAATGAAAAAACAAATAAAAAATATTATCATTTACTTGGGTTTTTGGTAACACCAATAAAACAACCCATTAAATTAGAAAATGTGAAAGACTACTCTTTTTTTATTTTTTTTTTATTATTATTTTTTTTAAGTATATAAAGGAGGCTATTTATGTTGGAATTTATTATAAAAATTTAATTTTTATTTTTATTTTTACATATAGTATATTAAATTTTCCAAAGCCAAACGCTGAATTAACAACGTTGACATCATGGTAAATCCGCCCCTAGTTATATCGGTTATATATTTAGTAGCAGAAAAATAAATTAATAGATATTACTCTAATATATATTTTTATTGAGAATATTAAAAGAAATTATGCTTTAATAAATGAATGTAAAACATATGAATAATTATGGGTTGGTTATTGTTTAATCCTTTACTAAAATAAGATATAGTATTAAATATTAATATGTGAAGGTATGTAAAATTAAATTTTACCATATTTAAAAAATACTTTAGGTCAAATTTTTTTTCATTTTATATTTATATATATTTTAAAATTATAAAATCAAACTTAATTTTTCTTTTTTTAAAAAATAGTTTCTAATAGACCTATATTATTTGATTCATTTCCACATTTTAATATTACTTTATTATAATAGTATCTATCTATAAAACTAATCTTAAAATTTATTGATTTTCATAATTACACACATTTAATTCCAATCTTTAAAAATGGAATTCTAGTACAATTGATAAAAGACTTACCTATCAAGGATTATGTAATATGATGTACTTTCCATTTCTGAAAAGATTATAAAGTGATATAATTAGATTTAATTACCTACCTTATGAGATGTATTTATGTGCTCAATGAATGATGGATGCAAATTGAGATCTCTATTATAATAAAAGAAGGAAATTAACAAAGTCAATTAACCACATGCTGAGAAGTGGTTTTATAAAAATGCGATACGTCATATTTTTTTATAAAATTACTTTTTAGTCTTTAATTTTAATTAACTAAATTGGTTATTTCGACATTTTAATAAATTTTCACATTTTTCATAGATTCTGTAATAAATTTTAATATTCAATTTTATATTTACACTAATTGTTATACTACATCGAAGATACAACTCACTGGTTATTTTTTCCACCACTATATAAAGAGATTTTTGTTCAATTAGTTTTCACATCGACCTCGAATGCATTGGTGCACTTTGTAAATTAAATAGAGTTACTTGCCACTAGAGGTTTAAATATGAGTTTATATTATTTCAGTTTTAGATTCAAATTTAAAATATTAAATTTTACATGAATCCAAAATCCATATTATCATTATATTATTATATATAATAATAATAGAAGTTTTTTCAATATATATATATATAATTATATGTATATATATATATATATAATACTATATATATGGTTAAAGTTGAAATTTACTTACCATCTTTTTAAAAGAAGAAGCTCAACCAAACATATTTATAATTTTTTTAAATTAAAAATATGATTGAATAAATTATTTTACAAAGTTTGAAAATTCAAAATTAAACCAACAAAACATTATTTCTAATTTGAGTCATCCAAACTTTGATTTTAAAAAATAGACATTCACACATTCACAAATTCTCTTCACTCACAGATTAGTGTAAAAGGTATTCACATAAGGATAAAATAGTCAATTTGGTTCATTTTTGAAAAGTGAAAGTTTGAAAGATTACTTTTGTAAAATTTTAAAGTTGGACTGTATAGTGTAAATAAAAGTTATAAAATAACAAAAATGAAAATAACTCATAAATAAATTATTTTATAATCGCAATAATAGAATCTCAAAAATCAAACCAATTCGTTCTTAAAAGTCGAACCAATTCAATATAAACAAAATAAATAAGAAGCTTCTCTATCTTATTTCTATTCTTATTATTTATCTTTATAAATGGAAAAACCAAATTAAGAAAATTAATCACGTGATGGCAAGTGGCACTATAAAAATCCAATAAGTAAGAAATTTTATATTAAATTACATATTAACATATAAGTATTAATTAATTCATAAGATTATTTTGTCATCTAAAATATATTATTTTATTTTTTTACTATATATTATAATTCAACTAATTTTTATCCCACATCGGAAGCGTAACTCACTGCTTATTTTCGGCATTACTATATAAATGAGATTTTTACTGAATTAATTTTCATATCGACTTTTAAGGCATTAGTGTCATTTGTGTAATTAAAAAGTACTTGTCGCTATAGATTTTAAAAGTTTAATATATTTCACATTTTGGATTTAATTTTAAATTTTTAAAATTGATACAAACCCAAAATCTATATTATAGTATTTTTATCTTTATCACTGTCACAATCTCAATCTCTATTATAATAGAAAAAGAAATCTAACTAAGCGAATTAACCACGTGCTAAGAAGTGGCACTCTAAAAAAAATACGTGAACAATTTTATATTAAATTACATATTAAAACATAAATATTAATTAATTAAGTAGGTTATTTTGTCATTAAAAATTCTATTTTTTCTTACTATATGTTATATTTTAACTAATTGTTATCACACATCAGAAGCGTACATTACTAATTATTTTCGCGACTTCTATATAAATGAAATTTTTATTGGATTAGTTTTCATATTGACCTTTAAGGCATTGATGCTCTTTGTACAATTAAAAGATATATGCCGCTATAGGTTTTAATAAAAGGTTAAAATATTTTAGATTTTTGGATTCAATTTTAATTTTTTAAATATGGTACAAACCCAAAACAATATAATTTATCTTCTCTATTACAATAAAATGAGAGATCTAACCAAGCGAATTAACTACGTTCTGACAAGTGGTGCTATATAAAAAAAGTCCTATGCATTTTTATATTAAATTACATACTAATACATAAGTATTAATTAATTCATTAGGTTATTTTCATTCAAAATATGTTATTTTATTATTTTTTAATACTATATGTTATATTTCAACTAATTATTATCCCACTTCGGAAGCATATCTCGCTGATTATTTTCGCCACTACTATGTAAATGAGATTTTTATTGAATTAGTTTTCATATCGACCTTTAAGATATTGGTGTCATTTGTAAAATTAAAAGGTACTTGCCGCTGTAGATATTAATAAAAGTTTAAAATATTTAGATTTTTGGATTCAATTTTAAATTTTTAATATTGATACAATCCCAAAATCCATATTATAAAATCTCTATCTCTATTATGATAAAAGAAGAAACTTAACAAGTAAATTAGATGATAAGTGGTGCTCTTAAAAAAATAATACGGCATACTTTTTTATTAAATTATTTTTTTAGTCTTTAATTTTAATTAATTAAATTGGTTATTTCGACATTTTGATAGGCAAGTGTGATTCACCCAATAGATGGAAAAATAAAAATATCCCACGATTCTGTAAATTCTAATATTTAATTTTTCCTTTTTTAAAAATATATATTTTCCAGTTATATATTATATTTACATCTAATTGTTATACCACACTGGAAATATAACTCCCGGATCATTTTATCCACCATTATATAAATATATTTTCGTTCAATTAGTTCTCACATCGACCTTTAAGACATTTGTGCTCTTTGTAAATTAAATAGAGCTACTTGCCACTAGAGGTTTAAATTTGAGTTTACATTATTTCAGTTTTTGGATTCAAATTTAAAATTTTAAAATTGACATGAATAAAAAATTTATATTATTATATTATATATAATAATAGGTTTTCATTTTGCAATATATATATATATATATATATATAATAGTATATGCTTGGTTAAACTTGAAATTTACTTATAATCTTATTAAAAGGAGTTCAACCAAATATTTTTATATATTTTTTTATTAAATTTAAAATGTGAATAAATAAATTATTTTATAATTGCAATCATATCATCTAAAAAATCAAATCAATTCATTCTTAAAAATCAAATCAATTCAATATAAACAAAATAAATAAGAAGCTTCTCTATCCCTATCTCTATTATAATAAAAGAATAAACTTAACAAAGTAAATTAACTGCATAATGTCAAGTGGCACTCTAAAAAGTATTTTTATATTAAATTACATATTAAAAAAATAAGTATTAATTAATTCATTAGGTTATTTTATCATTTAAATATATTATTTTATTTTTTGTTTTACTATACATACGTACACACACACACACACATATATATATATATATATATATATATATATATTTCAACTAATTGTTATTCCACACCGGAAACGTAACTCACTATTTTTTCCCCATTACATATAAATAAGATTTTTATTGAATTGTTTTTCATATTGACGTTCTTTGTACAACTAAAAAGTATTTGTCGCTATAATTTTTAGTAAAAGTTTAAAATATTTTACATTTTTTATTCAATTTTAAACTTTCAAATTTTATACAAATCCAAAATCAATATTATAATATTTCTATTTTAATAATAAGAGAAACCTAACCAAATGAATTAATCATGTGTTAATAAGTAGGGTCCTAAAAAACAACACATAAGCATTTTTATATTAACTTACATATTAACACTTAAGTATTAATTAATTCATTAGTTATTTTTATCATTTAAAGTATATTATATTTTCTACTACATGTTATATTTCAACTAATTGTTATCCTACGTCGAAAGCGTAGCTCACTAATTATTTCCGTCATTACTATATAAATGCCATTTTTACTGAATTATTTTTCATACATTTAAGACATTGGTGTCATTTGTACAATTAAAAGGTACTTGCAGCTGTAAGTTTTAATAAAAGTTTAAAATATTTCATATTTTGGATTAAATTTTAAGTTTTTAAAATTGATACAAACCCAAAATCAATATTATAATATCTTTATTTTTATTAAAAAAAAGAATAAATATAACAAAGTGAATTAACCACGTGCTCACAGTCGCGCTCCAAAGGAACAACACGTATGTATTTTTATATTAAATTACATATTAACACATTAATTAATTCATTAGGTTATTTTGTAATTTAAAATATTTTATTTTATTTTTTTCTACTATATTTTATATTTCAACTAATTGTTATCTTATATTTGAAGCGTAAGTTACTAATTATTTACAGCACTACTATATAAATGACATTTTCATTGAATTTTTTTCATATCGACCTTTAAGACATTGTTGCCTTTTGTACAACTAAGAGTATATTTGGTATTAGATTTTCAATTAGTTGTTAAATTAGCGTTTCACATAACGTTATCAGTTAACTATTATATTAGATTTTAAATTACCTATAAAGTTAGATTTTAAGTTAGCTAATGGATTGAATGTTTGGTATAAATTTTAATTTTTAAATTAGCTGTTAGATATAAAATTACTAAAATTTATTATAGATATAAATATAATTTAGAAGATAATGATGTAATTAATTATAAAATAAAAGTTAATAAAGAAAATCACTATTAACGTTTGGGTTGAAAGTTATTTTTAATAATTTTTTAAAAAGTTATCTTAAACTCTAATTAAAACACTAAATGCTACTTTTAAACACTATTACCAAACAGACATTTTTTTTAAAAGACTAATATATAATCTAAACGCTATCTGAAACGTTAACTGAAAGTTTTCCCAAACACACTAAAAGGTACTTGCCACGGTAAGTTTTAATAAAAGTTTAAAATATTTTATATTTTGGATTTAATTTTAAAACCCAAAATCAATATTATAATATCTTTATTGTAATAAAAGGAGAAATTGAACCAAGTAAATTAACCACATGATAATAAGTGGAGTTATGATAAAACAATGCATAAATATTTTTATATTAAATTACATATTAACACGTAAGTATTAATTAATTCATTTGGTTATTTTATCATTTAAATTATTTTATTTTATTTTTTTTATTATATGTTATATTTCAAATTATTCTTATCCCACAACTCACTAATTATTTCGCCACTATTATATAAATGAAATTTTTAATGAATTATTTTTCATATCGACCTTTAAGGTATTGGTGCCCTTTACACTACTAATAGGTACTTGATGCTGTAGATTTTAATTTAAAAAATTAAAATAATTGAGATTTTGGATTCAATTTTAAGTTTTTAAAATACATACTAACAAAAAATTAATATTATAATATCTTTATCCCCATTATATATATATATATATATATATATATATATATAAAAGAAAAAAGAAACCTAACAAAGCGAATTAACCCGGTGCTGACAAGTGGCACTCTAAAAAAACATATAAGCATTTTTATATTAAATTACATATTAACACATAAATATTAATTAATTCATTAGGTTATTTTGTTATTTAAAATATATTATTTTATTTTTTTCTACTATATGTTATATTTCAACGAATTGATATCCCACATCGGAAGCGTAACTCACTAATTCTTTTTTCCAATATTATATAAATGACATTTTTATTGAATTATTTTTCATATCGACCTTTAAGGCATTGTTGCCCTTTGTATAATTAAAAGGTACTTGTCGCTATAAGTTAATAAAATTTTAAAATATTTTATATTTTGGATTCATTTTAAGTTTTCAAAATTGATACAAATCAAAAATCAATATTATAATATCTTTATCTTTATTATAGTAAGAGGAGAAATATAACATAGCGAATTAACCACGTGTTGACAAGTGGTGCTCCAAATAAATAATACGTAGTATTTTTATATTAAATTACATAATAACACATAACTATTAATTAATTCATTAGGTTATTTTGTTATTAAAAAAAATATTTTTTTTTTCTGATAAATGTTATATTTCAACTAATTGTTATCCCACGTCGGAAACGTAAATCACTAATTATTTTCGCCACTACTGTATAAATGAAATTTTAATTAAATTAGTTTTCATATCGACTTTTAAGGCACTGCTGCCTTTTGTATAATTAAAAGTTAGTTGTCGCAATAGGTTTTAATAAAAGTTTAAAATATTTTGGATTTTGAATTCAATTTTAAGTTCTTGAAATTGATACAAACCCAAAATCAATGTTATAATTCTCTATCTCTATTATAATATAAGGAGAAATCTAACAAAGCTAATTAATCACGTTATGACAAGTTGCGCTCTAAAAAACCATGTAAACATCTTTATATTAAATTACATATTCACACATAAGTATTAATTAATTCATTAGGTTATTTAGTCATTAATAATATATTATATTATATTTTTGTATTATATGTTATATTTCATCTAATTTTAATCCCACATCGAAAGCGTAACTCACTAATTATTTTTGCCACTATTATATAAATAACTTTTTTGTTTTAAAATTTAATTAGTTTTTATATCAACAGTTAAGGCATTGGTGCCCTTTGTACAATTAAAAGGTACTTGCCGCAGTATGTTTAAATAAAAGTTTAAAATATTTTAGATTTTGGATTCAATTTTAAGTTTTTAAAATTGAAAAGTGACCATGATAACTTTGAGAATAATATGACAAATGAACAAAAACTTGTGTATAACATGATCATTGATGATATGAACAATGGAAAAGGAGATTTGTTTTTCCTATACAGCTAAGGAGGTACACGAGAAACTTTTGTGTGGATAAGTTTAGCTTTAGCTCTAAAATTGCAGAATCAAATTATACTAACGATAGCCCCAAGTGGAATTGCTTCACTACTACCTAGAGGAAAGACTGCACATTTGATATTTTCCATCTTATTAATTTCTATTGAAGATTTAATATACAATGTCCCTCTTGGAAGCCACGAGTTGAGTTACTTATAAAGGCAAAACTAATCATATGGGATGAGACACCAGTGGTACATAAGTATTGCTTTGAGGCAGTAGACAATACATTCAATGACATTGAAAGACTGCAAATTCCACATTCTCCATCCCATTAACTCCTAATGTAGATTCACTATATAACATCCGTCTTGGATACCACAAGGCCGAGTTGCTTATAATGACAAACTGATCATATGGAATGAGACACCCATGGTGCACAAGCATTGCTTCGGGGCAATAGAAAGGACATTTAAGGACTTGATAAGGCACCAATGGTGCATAAGCAAAACTAACCATATGGAATGAGGCGCCAATAGTGCACAAGCATTTCTTCGGGGCAATAGACAAGACATTTAAGGACTTGATGAGAATAGTTGACCCCTAAAATGAGAATCTATTGTTCGGGGCAAGACTATTGTTACAGGAGGAGATTTTAGGTAGATTCTGCCTGTCATACGAAAGGTAGTAGAAGCCAAGTGGTGGTCAATGCAATGTTAACATTTTCATTTCTCTAGGAGTACTACATGATTCTAATATTGACTAAGAATATGATACTCCAATCAATATCATTAACCACAGGGTCCTCTACTCTTAAAAACTTTACAGACTAGATTTTAAGTGTCGGTAATGGTACGATATGAGGAAAAAAATATCCAAAATTAATATGCCTAAAGATCTGTTGATAGAAGAATTTCTTAATCTGCTCGGTTCTGTAGTAGAAGCATTATATATTTCATTCGATCAGTACATTAAGGATCCTACATAATTGCAGGAGCGCACTATACTAACTCTGATGTTGGATTTGGTGGAAGAGGTAAACAATTACATGATATCGATGAATGTTACTAATGAAAGGATTTACCAAAGTTTGGATTCGGCGTGCCAAGCGGATACGACGATCAATATATTTACTGACCTTTACACTCTAAAATTCTTAAATAGCATTAAGTGCTCGGGTTTATTGCTTCATGAACTTAAATTCAAAGTTGGTATATCAGCGATGCTATTACGAAATATTGACCACTCGGTAGAATTATGGAATGGTACAAGGTTGATCATTGCAAGGTTAGGAATAAGAGTCTTGGAAGTTAATGTGATTCAAGGTCTAACTGTTGGCAGAAGATGCTGATACTGTAACTTACATTGACGCCATGGGCTTCAATATTACTGTTCAAATTTAAGAGGAGACAGTTTCTATCTCAGTATCATTTTGCAATAATCATAATATAAGAGTCAGGGACAATCTCTAAATAATGTAGGTCTCTATCTCAAAAGACATATTTTCAGGCACAATCAATTATATGTCGTTGTATCTTGAGCAACTAATCTTAAAGGTCTAAAAAATACTTATTTTAGACGAGCATAGTATAGTACTAAAATTTATAATCAAATTTGTATCCAAAGATATCTTCCGAAGCACTTGATAAAGGTAACAACTGAATGTTGTTTAACACAAATTTATGTAATTTATCTGATAAGTTAAACAATTATATTTTCTTTTCTTAGAGCAATAAAATTACAAATACTAATATATGTATTGATTTTGATGAAGGCTACTTCATCACGAGTCGCACCAAAGGAAATAAGAATGAGTGAGATTCATAATAATTTCACTAAATTTTGCATGATTTGATCCTAACAACACAATTGACTACGAGTGTATAGAGATTCATATCTAATTAGATCTGTTTAGTCTTTTCTTTTTTCATCTCTTGGATTTCGTTTGCTTTTACTATTTTCAATTTTTATTGTCGGTTAATCGGGACATCCCGTGATTTATTATTTGTTTTGTAAGAAACTTCACATTTGATTATTTGTTCTTTGTAAGAATTTTCCAAAATACATATTTAGTATATATTTTAACACCCGTGTGTACCGCACGGGTCCAAAATTCTAGTTATATATTAAAACATATTTCTACATATTATGATAATTAATGAATATCATTTATTATTAATTTAATTAATTAATTTATTATTTATTATTTTTTTAACTTAGCACATTTGAACATCCAACAAAACTTGAACCTTCACATACCACTGCGGGTCATATTAACATAATTCAATCTTATAAATACCATTTAATTAAAATCAATTAAAAAAATTAAATTCATTTCTAATATATTGATCTAAATGATAATAAATTTTATATATAATTAATTAGTTTTAAATATAGTTTTGATAATATTAGATTTTATAAAATATCCATATTTATAGTTTTTATTAGGTATAAATATGAATGTAAAAAATAAAAAAATAATATATTTTTCATTATTTTAAATAAATCCAAATTTTAATTTAAATGCAATATACCAAATTATAAAATGTACATACATGCATTATTACTATAAAATATTTAATGGCTTTCATCCTGATAATTAATAGATTATATACATTATATAATACGACAAAAATAAAAATAAATAAAAGATTATAAAAGTTAATTTTTAATAATTACTGTTATAGCGACGCTGTTTGTTCGACTATTATTATTATTATTACTATTAATTTTTATTTTAAAAGTAAGGTTAGAATGTCATCTCTTTATATGATTTACTTTAAATAGTATTAATAAAATTTTTTAAAGAAGATTAATGACTATGAAATACTCACTTGCAATAGTAAATATCATAATTCAATGACTATTTCATAATCACATCCCAAAATATTACTAGAAATTGTAATATGTTTAGGGTTAGTACTAATTATGAATCAATTTACTCTCAAACTCTTACCCTAATTTTTTATTTACATATAGTGATAATTCTTCTAAGAGGATCTTTTAAACCTCAAAATACAATTTTCAGTTTGTTTAAAAAAATTATGAAAGCAAACTTTTCAAAATTTGGTTTTCACTTCATAGACATAATTTTCAAAATATTCCTGAAATCGCGTTATTCACAAATCTGTGAACTCTCACAGTTTGTGAATGACCTATGAAATGAAATTCAAACTTTTAAAAGTTGATTTTTATAAACATTTCAAAACAGACCTATAATTATATACATAAACTTTTTGTGGTATTAAAGTATTAAAAAAAAATCTCATATATAGATATAAATGTAGGATGAATGTTTGAAATTTCACCACCTCATGTTTCAATTAGAAACAGAAATGTATCTCGACTAATTAGTTTTTGACATGTGTCCTCCGTTATATGGAAGGTGAAATCAGACATGAATCTACCTTACCCTTTAAAACCTCTGGTATGGAACAGTCAACATCACTTATCTCCATCACCATCACATTGTTATCAGCCAAAGCTCTCTTTCTTCGACCTCCAAAAAAAATGAGTTCTTCGTCACCATCCCTAGCCATGGTCCCCAAAGCCAAGAAAAGAGCCAAAACCACACACTAACAAACCCTAGAACCAACAAACCCTGAGCTTCCATTAGACATGATGCACTTCCAAGTTCACCCACATGCCAATTTTTATGCATAGAATTCCACTGCAAGAACCCAAAATCCTAACGGTTTTGCGTATCTTCTTCGCCATCAACGACTTGATGACTTTGTCTTTGTAGGGTTTGAGTTTATTCATGAAGGTTATGTGTTCATTGCGGACATGGCTAATAGCTCTAGAAGAGAAGACTAGGGCTTCTTTTATAAGGCGTAGGAGGAAATACTTTTGGGTGAACTTGATGTGTGAGATTAGGGCATGTTAGAACTTTGAAGTGCATTTGAAGTGCGAAGTAGGTCTTTGATTGCTAATAAGAAGAGTATTATCATCATGATGTTCAATGGAAGGTTTGAGTTTGTTTGGTCTAGGGTTTGTTAGTGTGTTGTTTTGGCGACCATGGCTAGGGATGATGAGGAAGAACTCATTTTTTGAGGTTGAAGAAAGAGAGCTTTGGATGATAACAATGGTGATGGTGATGGTGATTTAGACGGAGATAAGTGATGTTGACGGTTCCATATAGAGATTTTAAAGGGCAAGGTAGAATGATGTCTGATTTCACCTTGCATATACCGGAGGATACGTGTCGAAATCTAATTAGTCGAGATACATTTCTGTTTCTAATTGAAACGTGAGACTGTAATTTTACAAAGCCACAAAAAGTTTAAGTATACTATATCTATTTTGAAAATTTTATAAAAATAAACTTTTAAAAGTTTAAATTTTACTTCAAAGATCATTCACACACTAAAAACATAGTTCACAGATTATGAAATAGTTCACAAATTTGTGAACAACGCAATTTCAGGAGTATTTTGGAAAATTAGGTCTAAATAGTGAAAATTAAACTTTTAAAAACTTATTTTTGTAGTTTTTTTAAAACAAACCTATAATTATATTTCAAAGTTTAAAGACCCACTTAAAAAAATTACACATACAAATTAAAAAAGGAGGTAAAAGTTCGATAGTAGATTGATTCATAATTAGTACTAACCCTAAACACATCACCATTTTTTAAAGTAATATTTCGGTATGTAATTATAAAATAGTCATTTATCAATAAAATAATAATAGTGATACAAAATTATGATATTTATCATTGTATAAGTGATTATTTACATCAATCTTCTTAACAAATTTTATGAGCAACATATTTAAGCTGGGATGTGATCTTTCAGAGTTTCATGGTTGGTCATATGTGTATGCCTGGAGTCGTAAATGGAATAAAATATATATTACCATATTTTCATTTTGTTATTTTGTAACTTTTATTTACATTATGTAGTCAACTTAAAAAATTTTACAAAAATAATCTTTCAAACTTTCACTTTTAGAAAATAAACCAAACTGGCCACTTTACCCTTCTATGAAGTCCTTTTACGCTGATCTATGAAGGTGTGAAGGTCAGTGGCGGATCTAGAAAAAATTAAACGATGTCAACGATTTAAATTAAAAAAAATTGGATTTCATTTTAATGTTTATAAAATTTGAAAAAGATGGTGAATTGATTTTGGTATTAAGGATTTTAGGTGGTCGTGGAGTTATATTTAAAAAAACGAAAAGATATAATATGAGTAAATTAATTTGAATACTAAGAATTTGATTTTAATTTTTAATATTTAAAAAAATGAGAAAACAAATAGACATATAATACATTTACTTGGTTTTCGTAATACCTAGAAAACAACATATTTAAAAGGCTATTTATGTTGGAATTTATTATAAGAATTTAATTTTTATTTCTATTTTTATAGATAGTATATTAAAATTTTCAAAGTCAAACGCTGTCAATTGACAGCGTTGACATCATACTAAATCTGCCCCGGGTGAAGGTGATATGTGAAGAAGATTTGTGAAGGTGCGAAGGTTTATTTTTGAAAATCAAAGTTTGGATGACTCAAAAATAAAAAAAAGTTTTGTTGATTTAATTTTGAATTTTTAAACTTTGTTCGATTCATTTTATGTAATTTTCCCTATATTAATATTAATATTATTTAAATTTATTCCTTATAATCTTCTATTCATTTTTACTTTTATTTACTATATAATGTGTATAATTTATTAATTATGAGGACCAAAGTCATTGAATATTTCACAGTAATAATATATGTGTTTATATTTTATAATTCGGTATATTACATGAATTTTAATTAAAATTTGAATTTACTTAAAATAATGAAAAAAAATATATTTTATAATTTATATTCATATTTATGCCTAATATAAATTATATATATATATATATAATATTGAATCTTTTTAGATGGTATCTGTTTTTATATGGATTTAAACCTTGTCCATCTACTTTGCATAAGGTTAAATTTTTTTTTTTAAAAAAAAAGTAAAAAAGAAAATGATTGGTGATAAATTATATTTATTAATTATTATAATATGTAAAAATATATTTTAATAGATAATCTCAATTTGCATCAGTCATCAATTACAACACATAAATACATATGATAAAGTAAGTAATTGGTTTAAATATTTATAAATATATCACTTTATAATTTTCAGGAAAGTACATCATATTTAAATATGCCTTTGATATGTAAATCTTATTAACTATATTAGAATTTAATATTTAAATATTTAAATTAAATGTGTTTAATTATGAAATTTTGATAAAATTTAAGATTATTTTTGTCGATAAATGTTATAATAAAATATTATTGTGGTAAGGAATCTAATCAAGTAATAATAGAATTTATCGGGAAGTTTATTTTTATAATTTTTTTTTAAATTTTAATTATAAATTTTAAAAGAAATTTTAAAATGAAAAAAATTTACCGCGGTCTAAAACTCAAAAAAGAAAAATATATAATTTTTTTTTCTAGATATTTACAACATAATGTCTAATATTATATTTTATTTTTATAAAGGTTATATAATAACCGATCCATAATTATTCATACACTTAATATTAATTTATTAAAGTGTGACTTCTTCTAATATTTTCAATAGAAATATATATGAGTAATGTCTATTAGGTTATTATTTTCTTACTTAAAAAAAATATATAAGTGGCATGAGTATTCTTTAAAATAAAGTTTCAGAGGAGATATACATATCCATATCTAAATAAAAACCTACATTAAATTTAAAAATACTATTGTAAAAAATATTCACTTAATTTATAATTTTTTTGAGTTAAATATGGTTAAATTATTTTGAATTCGAAAAGTATCGTAAGTTTATAAATGTAATTGACATCATCGAATAAGGTAAATCGAATGACAATATTAAATAAAATTTTCCATTTATACTTAATATAAAATAATAATAAATTATAATTTTACCAAATATGAAATAATAATTAAATAACTCACATACTTTTTTTTCTACTGGTAGAAATTAATCTAACAGCAATAAATTAAACAAATATATTACAAATATAATCCAATATCAACCATTAATTGCAAAATATTGTTTATGATGTATCTTATCAAAACCAACCTATTCACTTTATTGGTTGTAAACATATTTCAAATATCATACTCTCTTCTAATTATAGTTCAAAACAACATACTATAAAAAATTGTTCTAATTTTATTGCTATTTTCTCATAACTACTTGTCCACAATCTTCTTTGAAAAAAAAAATTAATAACAAAACCATCTAAATTAAATAAATTATATTAATAAAATAATTATCTAAATCTATAAAAAGTACCTCAATTTCTCCCGGTTTATTCTTATCAACCGAAGAAAAAGCCGCTTAACATATAAATTAGGAACATCATTTCCAATATAATCAACTTGAATGGTTTCAACACACCATTTCTAAGCTTTAAATACTCAAACAACTAAAACTAATTCTAACTAAAATACCACTCCCACTTTTCAAAAAGCAAATTGGCTCATAAGATTTAATATTTCAAATTTTGTAAACCTTCATCCAAGATTCAACAACACCATATTTTTTTGATAATCCCAGATCAATCTTCTTACCAACACTATCATCCAACATGCAACACAAATGACCATTAAACACTTCAATACTAAAGAGACAAATAGTCCCAAACATAGAAAAATGGAACTCTAATGTCTTAAACATTTCTTCAATATCAAACAAAACTAATGACTAGCTCCAACAGCCAACTAATGAATACACCCATTCAAATACTCCACCAAGACTATCAAAAACCATAAATTGAAGATTTGTTTCAACATGATGCCATTTGAGCTCCTTAATATAATAAATTTACATCTTATCCCCTCCATTACTAAAAGTATCTAAAACCATCAAGTGATTCTACATAGCCAAGTTCTTGTTTTAGATTTACTATAGGTCCAACATCTTTTACTTATAAGTTTATAAAGTGGAGTTAGAGAAAATTAACAAAGTTCAGCTTCTAAGACAAAATCCCACTACATGAACTCTAGAAATGAGTTTTTATTTTATTTTATTTTATTTTTATAATATTCTCTTTTTTCTCTCAAATCTTAGTATCAATCTTATCTTCCTTTGATATGACTAATTATTTTTAAATTATTGTTTTTTGAAACTCTCATTAATTCTTATATTTTGAAAGGTTTAGAGATAAAAGTGAACCGCAACATAAATTAATATTTTAAAACAAATATTATTAATTTTTCAAACAGGTAAAATAAAACACATTTTCAGCCCCGCAAAGCGCGAGATAATGTCCCGTGTACATATAGATGGATACTAAAAAGTTTTGAGCACTACTAATATAATATTTAGATTTTTATTTATGGTTATAAATATCTTAGCTTGCTTGTTTACATTATAAAATATTTGATATATATATATATATATATTTATTTATTTATTTTGTTGTGCTCTTTTAATTTATATTGCTAGTTCCTCTGACCTGGTCTGGGAGCGTTATCCTTTATGAAATTTTCGGTATATTCTTTGTGATAATTTTAATGACATTCAATTTACTTTTATATTTTGAAAGGCAGATTTAGTGTTTTTTCTACGATCTACCTCCTACACTAAGATCTGATTGCTACTTCGAACCATAGATTTCGTTTGGAGCTGACCGCTTCTTTTTCTATATTCACATAGTATGTGTGTTTGTTTCTTATTTTTGTTTTAGTTCAAAACTACTCTTTCCCTATGAGGGTCAGATAAAGCCTTATAGTAGGGGCTTCACCCACCACCGCTAGATTAGCGGAGAGCGAGGGACGATTTAACCTAACAGATCAAGATGAATTTTAAGGGGACAAAAAAAATATAAAGGTTCATTATTTTACATTCTTTTCTGTGGTTATTCTGACTAAATTATGTTATCCCTTAAGTTTTTAATTAGTTTTGTACTTTATCAATTAACGACAATTAGATATAGAAATGGAGTATAACCATTGAAAGATCGAGATCTAGTATATTTTCCAGACCAGTTGCCCATTTTTTAATTGTATTGTATTGCATGTTTGTTAAATTTGTTTTACTAAATTATGCGTATTATGTTGAGTTGTATTGTGTTGCACTAAAGTGCATGCCAATCCTTTTTTTTTTTTATTTTTTTTTATTTTTACAATCATCGAAGTATTTTATTAATAAGCCATGGTGACTTGTACATAACTCTAAGATGCAAACTTAGTCACTGTAGCGACCTAGAATTCCAAAAACGGCTACATTCTTACAACCAAGCAATAAAATCATTCTTTCTAAAAACTCCTCATTTAGGGAGACCATCTGCAGATGAGCTTGACCCTCTTATCTAAAAAAGTATGTAATATTTATTCTTAATTTGAAGTAGCTAATTGTTGATTCTATTAAATATGTTGCTGAATCTCCAAGGTCTTTCCAATGCATCAGAGGAAAGCCATCATACACAGTTGGATGAATCAATTTCGAAGATGAACTTAAGATTATTAACAACTCAAAAACTTCCCCTGAGATTTCTAACGCCTTATTCACAGCTAGAACCTCGGCTTCATTCGAGAACATACATAAAATCCTATCATTACAATCTCTAAAAACCCCACCAATGCCAGATACTACCAGTTTACCAATAGATGGTGGGGGGGGGGGTTTTAGAGATTGTAATGATAGGGAAAAGCATCTTACGGAAACTTGTGCATAAGGAAAATCAGCTTACGAAAAGAGTTGAGACAAACGAGATTTAAGAGATATATTATCTACCCATACATCAATTATAAATATGCAAAAGTCACATTTACTAATTATGAAAAAAAATTCTAAGTAAATAAAATAATACATAGTAAGAACTGACACGCAAGTACACGTGATCATATAGGTAGTAAAGTGAAAGAATGAGGACTAAAGCTAAAACCTATAAAGCATATACAAAACTGGTCAAGTAATTATCCCGTCCTGTCCCGTTGGGGTCAAAAGTCCAATCATCAAGAGTTTGCTCTTTTATTACTTTCTACGTATTTGAAAGTTGTTTGGTACTAATAGCACCATGGGTGGCTTGGAGAAGATGTTCTATCTTAGACAGTTTAAGGCATCTGGTCAGGTTTGTTTATTCCTTTCGATAAAATTGGTTAATTAGACCATTGCTAGTGCATGTAGAGCGCATGATAGCATTGGAGAGAGAGGGAGAGGTTTTAGAATGACTTGTAATCCTTATCTCTTAATAGTTAAGTTGTTATCTTTGTGGAGTAGGCACATCGGTAAACCATATTAAATATCTTGTGTTGCTTCTTCATTACTTTGTTATTTATTTCAATTATGGTTGCTATTATTTTGTTTCTACTATTCCTAATACATGTAACAAATTGTGATATTTTAAAGATTCACATATTTGCTAGATTATGTCTAAACTTCCCCTTAACCACTTCAAATCTTTAATTCTCACCCCTTCAATTTGATAAACAATGGGCAGTTAAAACAACTAGCTAAGAACATCCATTTAATGACAACATATGAGATATCATATCAGCAATTCACATATGATAATGTAATCTCACATTAATCACTTTCCTTTTATTCTAGATTTAAATCAAAATCAATCTACCATATGCAGAATCAACCACAATATATATCAGTCCTATTTTTCTCATTCACAACACAGACACTAATTTCTCACTCTATAGCTCAACGCCATCATCAGCGTCCACCAAAATGAATTCACCATCCTCCTCCACCACCCACAACAAGACCTCCCTCACCTATCACCCAATTTTTAACCAAAAATTCAAGTCCACACTCCTTTCCCTAGATGCATATCAAAATTCTATGGGGAAATAATCTCACACCCAAGTTTATAAGAGTGCATTTCTTATCAAACACTTCAAAATTCAACTTTGCTTTCACAACAAAGGAATCTTTCATCCATTCCCACAACTTTAGCTCTATTAACAATTTCACCGAAGGAAAAATATAGTAATTGATGGATCATCAAAAGGACTTTTATGTTACAAAGTAGGTACATGTATCTTTTTCAATAATTCAACATGGAAGATTCCTTTGTTGTGAAACTGAATTTTGAAGTGTTTGATAAAAAAATGCATTTTTATAAATTTGGGGGTATGAGATTATGCCCCACAGAATTTGGATATGCATTTGATTAACATTAGAGTTTTCAATTGGAAGGTGGATAGAATGCTGAGTTTGATATTAATGCGTGTGGATGATTTTTTTAAGGAGAGTGTGGATTTGAGTTTTTTTGTTGGATTGGGTGATAGGTGAGAGAGATCTCTTGCTGTTTGTAGTGGTAGAGGATAGTGAACTCATTTTGGTGGCGGCTGATGATTGTGATTGATAATTCGGATACTTCATATATTTTTTTCTCGTAAATATAATAAGTCTATTTGCAATGAATTTCGAGTGATAATATTAATTTTAATGTGTTTATTAAGACATAATTTTGTTTTTAGAGGTTTTGGACTAAATAAAAGATAAATTATTCAATTTCTGTGAAATTCTTGAAGTAATTGTCCAAATCCGCCAAATAAATGTCATGCTAAATTTCAAAATCATAATAAAATGTGGAAGCTTTATTGAATCTCAATAGGATAGTTGATATTTTTATTATGAGATTGTAGTCACGATAATTACAAATTCAAAAACTCTAACGACATGCCAATCGGAATTCAGGGGAGAAAGTTATGGAGGAAAATTGACTTTAAATCCTTAAACGGCATTGTTGGAGACTGTAGCGATAATTGTTCCGGTTACTGTTGAATTGAGTTAATGTAGCAGATTAGGAAAATTGGGAAATTCAAAATTTGCTTCCTATTTTTAGTTTTCGATTTCTTTAATTCTCTTTTATGAGTTTCTATTCTAAATTCTTCCAAACTCTATAACTACATATTGGGGTCCAATTAATGGACTTTGGGCCGAGGTCTCCCTCTTGAGTTGCTATTTAGATTTCCAATTAGAGCAGACACGTAGCCCGAAGGCCCGCAGGTGCCATCGCCACAAAGCTCAAAATTGTCATTATACATAAGCGATGGAGATAACTTGCTAAGAGTAAACTGTAGCCAAGTGGGTTGGGTTCAATCCTCTCCTCTACAATTTTTTATGTTAGGTTCAATCCTCTCCTCTACAATTTTTTTATGTTATTTTATTTGTAAATTTAAAAATTAATTAATTAAAAAGATTCCAAAATTGCTTACAACGTATTGTCAAAATTTATAAATTTTAAACATTAAATAATTATATACTTATGAGCATAATAAATTATATAAATAAATCTATATAATCTTTCTTTATAATTGCATATATTAATAAATTTAAAATTTTAATAATAATAAATTTACAATTATACATTATAAGAATTTTTTTCTAAAGATAACTAGTTTTTAAATATAAACATTATATATTTATAATAATAATAATTTATATGTAGATATTAAATTTTTTTTCAAAATTATAAATAAAAGTTTTAGACCATACAAAATTATAAATAAATTTATATATTTGTAAACAAATTATCGTATAATATGAACAATAAAAAAAAAATTATATATATCACATTAATTAAAAAATATGTCGTTTATACTATTTATTTAAAAAATTATTAAAAATGTATCGTACCCTGCCCTGTAATAACTCAGATTGTATTCGATCCCCTAACTTACTACCACTAACTCCGTCTCTGAATCAGAAAGATAAAAAGAGATAAAGTCATGAGCGATTAGAAGAGAAATTTGGAATACAGGAAGGAATTTGACATTAAATTATGAGTTTCATATGCTAATTCTATCTTGAAATTTTTATATTAATTTATTTTGTCCATGTAACTGGTTAATGATTTATTATATTTTTATCATTGAATGAATTTTTTGCTTGAAAATTTTAATTTACTTATCATAACGCTTCCATGGTTTTATTGTTTTTGGATGATTTATTAATTAAGATAATTTTGAACTATAACTAGGGTAATTGAATGTGAGTGGATAAATTATATTCTACACCATGAAACCAAGTGAGAGCGCATTTATAGTGACAATTGGAGCTTGAAAATATCTATTTGTGAAACTTATAGATATAACTTTTACTGTTTCGATTAATCTATTGTGATAGGGATATACAATTAGATTGATTGAAAAGGGTTTGCTTGTTAGGAGAAATGATAAACTAGGAATGTTGTGAGATTGAATCTATAAATTGAATGACATAAACATATATTTTCAAGAAACAGGAAAAACCTGTTAAGACTCTTCCTTATTTTATTAAAATAAAAGAAAAAAATTACAATTAGAAATAAAATAAAATAAAATATTAGAGTCCAGGCCCTAATAGTTGGCCATGATACTAACTAAAGTTAAAATAAATAGGCCTAATGGCCTAATGGTCCATGATAGTATTAAAATAAAATTTAAAAAAGCATAACTCCACCCCTTACCATTTGTACCATTATATGGATTTACTTGTGCAACTTATTTTACTATGCGGGCTAATTTTGTATCAAACCCCAATTTGACTAGCACAAATTACGGGTTAAACTGGTTGATCCAATATCCGTTATCAAATTAAAAAAATATTTAAAATATTTTTATTTATATAATTTTTCTATAAACATAGATAATTTTTTTAAAAGGAAAGTAACACTAATCAATAAAGAGAACGAACACACCAATTTTACCATGGTTCCATCGTTAAAAATATACATCCACATTGAGCTCCTTCCAGTACACTAAGAATCAAAATATGTGTACAAACAGAGTCTATCATAAATATGGAAACTAGTTTACACAATATTGAAAAAAATAATGGCTAATGACAATCAAAGAGCTTCGATAGGGGAGACATTACCTAATCTGCATCACTCTTTAAGAAATGTGTCAAAAGCCTTCGGATAACTAAGAATCTGTGAGAAACATCAACAATTGAAGGTTGTGAAATCAAAGAAATCTGTCAAAGAAGAGAAAAAATGAAAAAAGGTTCTGCAACCCATTTTAATTTCTTACCTTTTATGAGTGGAGTGAGGTAGAACAAGATGGATAATGGAAGAGATGTTCAGAGTCGTATTCATGGAGATGAAAACCATGAAGGAGGAAGCGGAGGCAGAGACGGATGTTGAGAAGACGAAAGCATGGAGATGGATGATGTGGAAATGTAATCAATGAAGGAGGTTGAGGATAAGCGATGTAGGTGAGATTAAAAATGATTTTGTGGTGGTGGAGAAGGAGCGTGAAGATGATTTGTGATAGGAGGGGCGATAGATGTTGATTGGAATCTTTTTTTTATTTTATTTTATTTTTTTTAATGATTTATTGTAATTAGGGATAGAAAATTCATTTCAATTTTAAAAATAACATGAAATCTATTCGAGTAACATTTTTTTAATAAATTTTTAAGTTCAGGCTAAAAAAGTCAGCACACAGTCTATGGAGTACAAACAAACTTTTAGAATGATTAGTTTTTCAAAAATTGTAGAATAGGCCTATTTATTGTAGAATAGGCCTATTTTTAAAACTCAAACTTTTGATGACCCATTTTATGGAATTTTCCCTTATTGTAATGTATTAATAAAATAAATCAATGAAATAAATCTATATTTCTTAGTCATATACTTTCTTTCTTAATTATTTTATAACAAAAATAATTTTCAAATTAGCACCAACTATCATCGAGGAAATAAATATTTGATTTGTTTAATTTAACGATAATAATTTAATTATTAAAAAAATAATTGATAAAATATTTTTAAATAGTTTTTTCTATTTTTCCGATAAAATTTTCTTACCTTACCATTCAAACCTTTTTATAAAATTTAATTTGATTTTAATTTTGACTTATTAAGTGATAATGGTCAAACCATGTTCACAAATAAATCAATTCTAAAGTTTGAATTTTTATGTTTCAAAATATCAATTAATTTATATTTAAAAAATTATTATGTCAAATAAAATAATCCATTTTCAACAAAAATATTAGTAATTTTTGTTTACATAACTAGATTTGCATATACTATGTTCTTTTAATACTTATTTAAAAATAAATATAACTATATACTTAAATATAATATCATAATATACATACATAATTATTTAATATAAATAAATAAATTTATGTTTAATAAGTATAAAAATAAAAAATAAATATAAATATAATTGTGGGGCAAAGTGCGAGTAATTTTACAAGTAAGAATAAAAAACGAAAAGATATGCAATTAATTGCATTGACAAAATAAAATAAAATTATTTATGATGTATAGTAATAGTAATTGACAGATTTATTTATATGGAAGGGTTAGGCTAGATTCATTTAAGAGATTCCTGAAATAGCCACAAAGAATAAGAATAAGAACAAATAGAAAACTAAAAAACCCTAATCAGCAATAGAGAAAACACAGAGAAAAGCTCTCTCACAGATGAGACATGGATTAAAATTAGGTTTACATACTTATAATTTTACAACCGTGTAAAGAAATTTAGTCAATTGATAGAAGTTTAAATCCTTGGCGGGTTGAAGTCCAAGCTTGAGAAATTAAACATCCTACATACATTTGTTCATACAACTAAGACAATATATATTTTTTATATAATAACTATAAAATAAAACTATAAAAAAATATATTTATATAATTTAAATAAAAAAGCTAAATATAATAATAAATGTAAATCATTGATATGAATTATTTATACTAAAATCTTATTGCAAATACTATATTCAAACCGTTAAAAAAAATTTTGTAGAGAGAAATTATTTCTCTATCAACTTTTCCATGAAAATTTAGTCATGATAAATGTTAACAATAATTCCTTTCTGAGTGGTTTTCTTCTTTAATTATGTGGTTTGTTCTCCTAACCTTATTTTTATTTTCATTAATTTGGGAGCTTCTAACTTTGTGAATTTTTTTTTTCACATCCTTTATAATTATTTTGGCTGCATCTAATCTACTTTCCTATTTCGATAGGTAGACTAATATTTTATTTGAAATCCACATCTTAAATCCAAATTTAGTTATTTCTTTTGGGTTGGTTGTTTCTTTTTTTTTTTTAATCTTTGCTACATGTGTGTTCTTTCCTTTTTTTTTTTCTTTTTTTTTTCGTTATACTTTTAAAGCTACTCTTCGCCTTTGACGGCCTGATTAGGCACTATAGTAAGTACTTCATACCATTGGTGCCTAATCATAGGAGAGGAAAGAAAATGTACCATGGCATGTCAATATGACTTTTAGGAAATGAAGACTGAGAAAGATATTGAAGTTCATTATTTTATAATCTTTTCTATTGTTTTTCTAGTTGAATTCTATTATCCTTTTGGTTTTGGGTTATACTTTATCAAACATAAAAAAATGTCTTACTATTTGAACAACAGGATCCTGTTTACTATCTATATTAGATAAATTTTCTAATTGTATTATGTCTTGCCATTTTATTTGGTGTATTGGAATGGATTGCACATTATGTTATTGAGTTGTACTATAGTACACACTATTATTTTTTTTACCCTGTTAATGTTGGAATTATGATGATGATTCGAGTATACTTCAGTATCCATAACTTTTTTGGTCATTTTGAAGGGCAATTAAACTTCGATTTAGGCGAGCCATTAATCATTGGAAAGCTTATTATGAGACAAATCTTGCACCTCCTCCTAGTGATCAGATGTTAGACACACTCATACCTCCTCCTCCACGTTCCGTTGATGGTAAGATCTGAAAATCTGTGGTACGCGTGATTTCGAAATGATCTGAGAATACGACGGATTAGGTAATTTGGAAAGGACTCAAAGATTGTTTTAGAAGTATTACAAATGATTAGGAATGCTATTTCTTAAAATGGATTCTAATTAGAAAAATGATCATTGATAATCCAAATAGGAAAATGTTTCCTTTATAGTTTAGGATTACTCTGTGATTAAGTAACCTAGGTTATTCAAGGTTTATTGCAATTATGTTGGTTCAAGGTTTAATGCAGGAATTGAAGCTGCTTGAAGGTAAGAATTTTACTTTAACAGACAAAGAATAGACTTTCTAGCTTAGCTGAAATCCTATCTACCATTATTGAACAAAACATATAGATGTTAAATACAATTTTATTAGGTTACATGTTCTGATTGATACTATTTTGGTGGGGAAGATTTCAACCGATTTCAATCTAACTGATATGGGTACTAAAGTTCTTTCTGTGAACAAGTTTATATCGCAATAAATTAAGAAGATAATCCACCATCACCAATTTCTTAGTTAATATATTTATATCATTAAATCCATGGATTCAATGTCATGCGACATTCCTAGTTTACCATTCTTCCAACCAGCAAACTCTATCTTATTAATCTAATTGTATATTTCTATCATAATAAATTAATAAAGCCTGTGAAAAACACATCCATATATATTGTAAGTTTCATAAATAAATCTTTTCAAGCTCCAAATGTCATCATAGATGCGCTCTCACTTGCTATCATGGTAAAGAATACTTAAATTCATCCACTCACATTCAATCATCCCTAATCATGGCTCCAAATTACCTTTGAAGTCTCATTTAAGTTAATAAATCATTCAAAAGTAGTAGAGTTATCAAAGCATTAATTCAAGAAGAAAATTCATTCATAGATAAAAGTATAATAAATCATTAACTAAGTGTGGTGGGAAAACAACTTACGACCCCATAAAGTCAAGGACTTCCAACGAAGTTGAAGAACCCAAAGGCCCAAGCATAGCCGAACCTTCGACCGTAGCACTACAACGCCCTTTCGGCCAAGGAAGGCCCACCAGACCTGCGGCCGAAGGCCACTAGACTTGCGGCCGAAGAAAGCCCACCATACTTGCGGCCGAAAAGAGCCCAAACAAACCTGACTGATACATGCGGCCAGAGAAGCATGGTGCAGCCCGACAGCCTTTCAGACGATATCAAAAAGCCCAATCCCTTTTGCTTACGGTAACCTAACTCATTAACAATCGAAGTATCCACTCCGAGTCCAAGAAGGAGACCAAGCCCAAAAAGGAGACCAAGCCTAAAAAGGGGAGACCGAGTTCGAGAAGGATGAGGAATCCTAATCCATACAGAAATAGGACCCAAATACCTCCTATAAATAGGAGGTATGGATGATTGTAAAAAGATCCGATTTTTATTATTCATTAGAGCAAACTCTGTGAAATTATCTCTGTAAACTTCTAACTATTTTCCTAAGCAATCTTAGCGTGATATTTGGATGTGGTTTATTTGGCACCACAGTTTGGCGCCCACCATGGGGCTACGAAACCTCACACACAAGGCTGAGATTTCTGTAAAATAATAAAGTCCAATTTCCGATTACTCTAACTCCGTTCCATTCCCGTCAAACATGGCACCGGTAAATCCCAACACTGTCATCGTATAAGACCAAACTCCAAAGACGCCAGAAGAGCAACTTGCCATCATGACAGAGATGCTCAAGAAAGCAAAAGAAGAGAATGAACTGTGCAAAAAAGAAGCATAATCCAGAAAAGCCTCCTCCAAGGGAAGAACCAAGTGATCAAGCCGGAGATATTCACCCCTCCACAAGAAAAGACTCAACTTCGAAGAAGGCTCCGACAAAGGATCATCTGAAGAAAGCGACGGGTCAACGGAGAGTCGCAAAACCCTAGACTTAAACAGCTTAAGCAGTTTAGACGATGAGCAGACGAAGCCGATAACATCTAAAAGAAGTCGTGAAAAGCGCTGTGATCGCGAAATCAGAGAGCTGAAGGATCTGGTATAACAGACCTTAGGTAGAAGGGTAACTATGCGCTCTTCGACGACGCGCTATTCCGACACCCCATTCACATCCTCGATCCTAGACACAAGGATGCCCAAAAGGTTCTCCATTCCCTACATGAAATCCTACGAAGGAACAACGGACCCCGAGGATCACATCGCTGACTACAAGACTCGCATTGGGACGTGCAACATCCCTGAAGAAGATATGGAGGCCATAATGTGCAAAGCCTTCGGTTCCACTCTAACCGGAACCGCCCAGAGATGGTAATCTGCCCTCTCCAGGAAAAGCATCAAGTCTTTCTCCTCACTGGCCACAAAGTTCGTCAACCGTTTCTCCCACAGCCAAAAAAAGAAAAGGATGTGGACGATCTCTACGACCTAAGACAGGGAGTCAATGAAAGCCTCAGGCAGTATGTGAGAAAGTTCAAGGAAACAAAGATGGCCATCCCAGGTTGCAGGGATAAAAGCGCCATCAAGGCCTTCATAAAGGGGATCGTAAAAACGTCAAAATTTTACGAAAGCCTCAAGCTGATAAAACCAAGGACCTTCGAAGACGTCCTGGAAAGAGCAGAGGATGCAATGGAGTACGAAGAAGAATTCCAACCTCGGAATACTTGGGGACCACTAAACGTCTCAAATCAACGAGGACGAAACGACCGTAGTAGCAGTGGACGGAGCGAGGATTATAGAAGAAGCCAAAGAGACTCCGATCGAAGCGGTCCCTTCAAGCAGAGTTACACCGGCCCCGATCCCATACGCAGGGAGAAAGAACTGCTTCCGTATCCCCTCACCATACCCACGAGGGAGGCCCCGACGGTACTCAAAACCTTAAGGGACAGAGTCAGATGGCCCGAGAAATCTAAAAACCCCTCTGCCCGGAAAGATATATCCCGGTACTGCTAATTCCACGGAGACCACGGCCACAACACTGACGAGTGCTGGATCCTAAAAAGAGAAGTGGCAGAGCTTATCAAAACAGGGCACCTGCGAGAATACTTAACCGAGAAAGGGAGGGAAATTGCAGCTGAAGCAGATAAAAATCGGCTGGTAAACCCAACCCCAGTAGCAAATGCTGAAGAAAGGGTGATTAACATGATAGCTGGGGGATCCGACATATGCGGACTGACAAGCTCGGTCGCGAAGAGAAAGCTCAGAGAAACTCAGAGCATATACAACATCAGAAGTGAGGACACGAACAACCGTTACTCCATCACTTTCACTGAAGAAGAAGCCAGAGAAGTAAATGCACCTCACCATGACGCGTTGGTGATCAAAATCTCCATAGCAAACCTGACGGTGAAAAGGGTACTGGTCGACAACGACAGCTTAGCCAATATCCTATTCCTGGAAACGTTAAAAAACATGCAGCTGGACGAAAGGATGATGCGTAGGAAGGCTATCTCTCTCGTAGGCTTCGACGGAAAAGCCACCTCCACCATTAGAGAAATCGAGTTACCGGTATATGCAGAAGGAATAAACCTCCACACCACCTTCCTGGTAATAAGCACCAATTCTACTTACAATGTAATCTTAGGAAGGCCCTGGATCCATGGGATGAAAGCCATACCCTCAACGTACCATCGACTAATTAAATTTCCGACTCCACACGGGATCAAGCAGATAAGAGGGGAACAAAATGCATCCAAAGAATGCTATGTCAACTGCTTGAAACAAAAAGCGGCAGAAGTATAACAATCACAGACACGGCCGAAGGCACCTCTAGAGCTGGCCGAGCACGAAGTGGATGAAATATCACTGGATGAGAGGAAAACAGTACAAATCGGGGCCATGCTGGAGAGAAGAGAAAGGGAAGAACTGATAGACTTCCTTAAAGCCAACCAGGACTACTTCGCCTGGTCACACAAAGACATGACTGGAATCGATGCAGCAGTCATTACCCAAAAACTGAATGTGAAATAGGGGATGAAACCAGTAAGACAAAAGCGTAGAAGGTTCGCCCAAGAGCGTAATGAGATCATTAATGAAGAAGTGGAGAAGCTCCTCGCAAATGGGTCGATCAGAGAAGTCCAATACCCGGAATGGCTCACAAACGTGGTGGTCGTGAAAAAGAAGAATGGGAAATGGAGAGTGTGCATCGACTTCACCGATCTAAATAAAGCATGTCCGAAAGATCTGTTCCCGCAGCCACACATAGATCTCACCATTGATGTGACCGCGGGATACGAGATGCTGAGCTTCGTGGATGTGTACTCCGGTTATAATCAGATATTAATGCATCCCGGCGACCAAGAAAAAACTGCATTCATCATAGAGCGGGGCATCTATTGCTACAAAGTAATGCCCTTCGGGAAATTGCCTTCATCACAGAGCGGGGCATCTATTGCTACAAAGTAATGCTCTTCGGGTTGAAGAATGCGGGCTCCACCTATCAAAGACTCATGAACAAAATGTTCGCTGACAAATTGGGGAAGACTATGGAGGTATATATTGACGACATGTTGGTAAAATCGGAGGAAACGAGCCAGCACGTTCACCACTTAAGTCAAGCATTCGAAACCCTCCGGAAATACAACATGAAGCTGAACCCCACCAAATGCTAATTCGGAGTCAAAGTGGGAAAATTCTTGGGGTACCTAGTAATGAAGAAAGGAATAGAGGCTAACCCAGACCAAATCAAGCCGATCCTAAACATAGCAGAGCCTCTAAACAAGAAGGACGTGCAAAAGCTCACCGGAAGACTGGCGGCCCTGACCAAATTCATCCCGAAGGCATCGGAAAAATTCCAGCCATTCTTTGAGGCCCTTAAAAAATCCAAGGAATTTGAGTGGACCAAAAATTACAGAAAGGCACTTGCCGACATTAAAGATTTCCTGATTAGCCCTCCACTCTTAGCCAAACCAGAAGCTAATGAAAAGCTATATTTGTACCTATCACATTCGCAGTTTGCAGTACGTACAGTCCTGGTCAAGGAAATCGGGGGAAAGCAACAACCGGTGTACTTTGCAAGTAAGACTCTAACCCCGGCGGAAATAAGATATCCAGCCTTAGAAAAGGCAATCCTGAGCCTGGTATTTGCTGCAAGAAAGCTCCGAGCATACTTCTAAGGACACCCAATCGTGGTGACAACATCCTTACCTTTGCGGGGCGTACTACACTCCCTTGAAAAATCCGGAAGACTGATGAAGTGGGCCCTAGAACTCAGCAAACATGACATATCATTCGAAGGGAAAAGGGCCACCAAATTTCAAGCCCTCGCGGATTTCCTAGCAGACTTCGAGGAAAACCCATCCACTGAAGTAACCGAAATCGAAATAAATCAGCTAATAACATCTGCAACCGAAGAATGGATACTAGAAGTGGGCGGAGCCAGCAGGCAAAGCGGCAGTGGCCTGGGTGTATATCTCTGGCCCCCGAATTTGCCTCCAATACTCCAAGCTATTCGATGTGAATTCCCAGCCACCAACAATGAGGCCGAATACGAAGCCCTAATTGCAGGATTAAGGGTGGCAAAAGAAAGTGAAGCGCACAATCTGACGATCAAATGTGACTCACAGTTGGTAGTGAATTAGATAAACAACATGTACCAAGCCCGAAACGAAAAAATGGCCAAGTACTTGAAGATAGCCAAAGAGCTCAAGAAACATTTCCAAAGGGCCACGATAAAACAGATCCCGAAAGAAGAAAACGAGAGGGTCGATGCTATGGTAAACCTCGGGGCCTCAATGCAAAAAGACGAGCCAACAAGACCGATTGTATATGCCTTCCTCCCTAAAGCGTCCATCGAATACGAGGAAGCCCTGGCCATAGAACAGAGCGACTGGAGAGCCCCCATCATCAGCTACATCAATCATGGTCAAGTGCTTGAAGACAAAGTAGAAGCAAGAAAGCTACGAGCCCAGATTGCCAGATTTTGCATCATCGGAGGGATGCTCTTTAAAAGATCCATAGGCGGCCCCTTCCTAAACTGCATCTCCCTCTCTAAGGCCGAGCTGGTATTGAAAGAACTCCATGAAGGATCAGCCGGAAACCATTCAAAAGGCAGGAGCCTGGCATTTAGAGCACATAGAGCCGGATATTACTGCCCAACCATGAAGACAGACGCAGCCGAACTTGTAAAGAAATGTGATAAATGCCAGAGACACGCCAACTACTCCAACCTCCCCGCCGGAAATCTACACAGCATTACCTCTCCATGGCCATTCGACAAGTGGGGGATGGACATTATCGGACCTTTCCCGATATCCACACATGGTCGAAAAAGGTATATCCTGATGGTAACTGATTATTTCACGAAGTGGATAAAAGCTGAAACACTAGAAAGGGTCAGAGAGCAAGAAGTACATAAATTCATCTAGAAACAATCATCTGTAGATTCGGCATACCACGAGAAATCATCACCGACAACGGTCCCCAATTCATAGCACAGACTCTGAAAGACTTCTGCAGCCAGCTAAACATAAAACTCACATACTCAACCCCGAGATACCCCTAAGCTAACGGTCAAGCCGAAGCATCCAACAAGGCGGTGGTAGATTCTCTCAAGAAAAAATTGGAGGGGGCCAAAGGATTGTGGCCCGAAGCCCTTCCTGAAGTCCTCTGGGCATTCAGAACAACCCCCAGAACTTCAACATTGCAAACCCCCTTCTCAATGGTTTACAGAACGGAAGCAGTGCTCCCAACAGAAATCCTATCGCCACAAGAAAGACTAAATAGAAGAGCCAATGAACATGTTTTGACCTTCGAAAGAGATACCTCGGACGAAAAAAGGGAGAATGCACAGCGGAGAATAGCTGAATACCAAATGGGGATAGCAATGCAGTATAACAAAAAAGTCAAGGTCCGAGCCTTCCAACCAGGAGATTGGGTACTCAGAAGAGTGTTCCAGAACACGAGAAACCAAGCCCAAGGAAAGCTGGCCGAAAGCTGGGAAGGACCATACCAAGTGGAGCGAGCATCCGGAAAAAGGTCCTACAAGCTACTCACCAAAGAAGAAAATGAGATAGAACATAGCTGGAACATACACCATCTCAAAAAGTACCAATTTTGAATATAGTTGTAATAACGGGAACTCTTTTCCCCAAAAAGGGTTTATAATGAGGCCCCACTTTAAAGCAATAAAATAGACCTTTTTATCTCATCTACGCCTCCTCTCTTTAATATCTCGCACATTGCCAAATGGCAACCCGAAAAAATTGTCAAAGGGCAAGCCTCTGGTAAATCCAGAAGGTCTCGGGCGAAGACACATTGCCAAAGGGCAACCCAAAAAAATTGCCAAAGGGCAAGTCTCTGGTAAATCCAGAAGGTCTCGGGCGAAGACACATTGCCAAAGGGCAACCCGAAAAAATTGCCAAAGGGCAAGCCTCTGGTAAATCCAGAAGGTCTCAGGCAAAGACACATTGCTAAAGGGCAACCCAAAAATATTTGCCAAAGGGCAAGCCTTTGGTAAATCCAGAAGGTCTCGGGCGAAGACACATTGGCAAAGGGCAACCCGAAAAAATTGCCAAAGGGCAAGCCTCTAGTAAATCCAGAAGGTCTCGGGCGAAGACACATTGGCAAAGGGCAACCCAAAAAAATTACCAAAGGGCAACCTGAAAAAATTGCCAAAGGGCAAGCCTCTAATAAATCCAGAAGGTCTCGGGCGAAGACATACAGCCAAAGGGCAAGCCTCTAGTAAACCTAGAGGGCCTCGAGCAAAGACGTCACCAAGGCAATTCAAAGAACCCCCAGGCTTCGGGCGCAAGAGTCTGACCAAGCCTACTTTAATGACTACTCGGCCGATATATGTCCAAGAAAAGCCCCTCGTAACCAGGGCGACAAAAGGGCCCCGAAAGGTCAAATTAGCTAAACAATAAATGGGGGATTGGTTTCCCGATCAAAAAGAAAAGGTAAAGAAAATATAGGAATAGTTGCAACAAAATGTCTTTTCATTAATTAATAAAAGTTACATCCGGGAGAAGCATTACAAAAAGTGAAAAAAGAAAACAAGGGGAAAATCATAAACCAGCACCGTCCAACAGCGTGGCCGTAGCATCAAGCTCAGTCTTCACCAGCTCAGGAGTCAATGACCCCCTGATAACTTGCTCGAGGGAAAAGGCCCTAGTGGTGACTTCGGCCTGAGCAGCCTCCTCAGTCAAGACCTCCACTTGACCCTCTAAGTCCCTTATCTTCTCTTCGGCCGCGGACTTGAAGGACTTCAACTCTTCAATCTCCATAGCCTGCCTATGAAGCTCAGCATCCTTCATCTTGCAAGAAGACTCGAGCCCCAAGTTATGGGCCTGCAACGCCTCAAAGCGTCTAACGGCCTCAACGCACTGAGCCGTTACCTTTCCCAAGTCATCCTGAGCAGCTCTAAGCTCGGCCGAAGCCTTATTAACGCTCGCCTCCATCTCGCTCCTGTCACGCATGACAGCCAAAAAATGGCGGCATATCCCCACCGCACCCTGAAGCGCCTAGAAGAAGATCAAACAATCAAAAATGAGTTAATAGAAAATCGACGTAAGAGAGTGAAATGTCAAGAACTTACCCTATACAAGCCTCCAACAACCATCTCGTTAAACTAGGTGAAGGACAGAGAGTTCAACCACTCCTCATCCTAAGGAAAGAAAAAACCATCTGCAGCCTTCACCATCCCGGTCGTAACTCTTTGAGTGGAAGAATCGCCGGGAAACTCAAGGAAGAGGCCGCTCCCGCCTGAAGCAGGCTTCCTGCCAGTATGCTTAACCCGCCTCCTCGGGCGCACAAGCTCCTCTTCCTCTTCTTCTTCCTCTTCCCCTCATTCCTCTTCCTCCCTCGGCCTTTTCTCCTTATCAATCGGAGCAACATGACTCCTCTCCGTTTCGGCCGAAGGCTGCGGTTCTTCTGCCATAGTTATCCCCTCAGCATCATGGGGACCCTCTCCATCAGACGGAGCCCGACTAGAGCGAGCATTGTCGACCGAAGATCCCTGTCTCTCTTCGGTCGAGACACTCCCCTGACCAAAGGCGAAGGTTTTTTCTTGCTCTGACTGGATCTGGCGCATTGTAGCGCGCATAGCGAGCGCTCGCTGGCCCGACGGCTTCGACATTACGTAATCTGTGATTTCTGCAAACAAGTCCAAAACGCGTTAATTCGACCGCACAAAAACACGCAGAAATCTAATAAAGGAAACCAGAATCCACCTACTTGTCCTGGTGAATGCCCAAAAATGGCTGACATGGAGCTCGTGCAACAACCTCTTGTGGCCGCGTTTCCTAGCAGGGAGCACGAGTATGGCCTCACTTCTAGCACGCGCCCGAGGTGACGATTTGTAGTTCTTGGCACCGTGCTTGGCTACAAACATAACAAAATAAGTCAGCATGGTCAGTCGAATGAAACCACAAAACAAGTTAAGTCATAGAAAAGCTACATGAATCCTTCCAGCACAAAGGATATCCTGGACCCTTGCCCAAGCGAGTGACGCCCCTAACAAAAAAATACTTGTCTTTCCATCGGTGCTCGTTAGACTTAAAACCCAGAATCAATATCTTTCCGTGGGGGCGGGCATTCAAAACAAACCTACCAGTATCCGGCTTCTCGCGCTTAATGAAATAGGAATAAAAGAAATCCTCGGCCGAAAATGACAAATTGTGCTTCTCCTTTAAACGGTCCACGCTCAACAATATACGAATAGCCAGCGAAGTCAACTGGCTGGGATGGATTTGGCACCAAGTATATAACTCTTCGACCAGACCCATTATGGGAAACCTGAGACCAATCTCAAAATGCCTAAGGTAATAAGGCTTCCACCCGTCGGCCAAAGCATCATCAACCTTCTCGTCATCATTTAGGAGCCTAGTCTCGACCCAATCAGGAAACTTACAATTGAAGCGCACAGCCTCCAACTCACCCCTCATCATAGTGCTTCGCACATTGAGCCAAGGAGGGAGAATACCTTGCGGCCTAGATTCGGCCGGAGGATTGCGGGCGGACAATCACTTGGCATTATCTTCTTCAGCCGAAAAATTACAAGTAAGACCAGCGAAAGTAAAAGTATCCAGGGAGTTAGAAGATGACATCTACACTCGACCGAAAGAAGCAGGTTAGTGGTCTTCGACCGAAGTTAAGGCAACACAACAACTTAGAAACGCACAAAAGATAGCAGTATGAAAATGCAGACACGTGTACACAGAAATTAAAATAATCCAGAAAAATAAGAACAACAGGAATACGAAAAGACAACTAAAACCCAGTTAGTGGAAGACAGTCGGTTGGAAACCTAACCATGAAACAAACTAAACCGGAGGGCCACCGAAAAACCAAAGCAAACCCAACGGCGAATAAAAAAAACACCACAAAACAGACAATAACAGGGCTATAATCGTCAAAACTAAAGCAGCAAAACAACTGGAAGACAAAGGGAATGAACCAACAGAAGCTAACCTTGAGAATGTGAGGAAGATGAATCGGATTCAGAGCCAAGAACTTCACCAGGAGAAGAAACGGCGACAGAGCTTTGCTTTAGAGAGAGATGCACCAGAAAATGAATTTGAAAAGATAGAAAGTGTAGAGAGAGAGACAAACCAACACTTAAATTGAAGGGTAATGATTTCACTTTTAGGGCACAACAGTCGAGGAGCCGTCAAATTAAAAGAGATTTAATATGCAAACGCTGACGTGGAGATCTAAAAGAGAAATCAATCAACTAGTGGAATCCTAGCTGGTAACTTACCCAGCAGAAAACGTAACCTCTCGGCCGAAATAACCCTAATGAAGGAAGGCCTCTTCGACCGAAATAAGCCACCAACTTATTGCCACACTTGAAAGAGCCAAATAATGGCAATAGGGGGATTACTGTGGTGGGAAAACAACTTACGACCCCATAAAGTCAAGGACTTCCAACGAAGTTGAAGAACCGTAAGGCCCAAGCATAGCCGAACCTTCGACCGTAGCACTACAACGCCCTTTCGGCCAAGGAAGGCTCACCAGACCTGCGGCCGAAGGCCACTAGACTTGAGGCCGAAGAAAGCCCACCATACCCGCGGCCGAAAAGAGCCCAAACAAACCTGACTGATACATGCGGCTAGAGAAGCATGGTGCAGCCCGACAGCCTTTCAGACGATATCAAAAAGCCCAATCCCTTTTGCTTATGGTAACCTAACTCATTAACAATCGAAGTATCCACCCCGAGTCTAAGAAGGAGACCAAACCCAAAAAAGGGAGACCGAGTTCGAGAAGGATGAGGAATCCTAATCTATACAGAAATAGGACCCAAATACCTTCTATAAATAGGAGGTATGGATGATTGTATAAAGATCCGATTTTTATTATTCATTAGAGCAAACTCTGTGAAATTATCTCAGTAAACTTCTAACTATTTTCTCAAGCAATCTTAACCTGATATTTGGCTATGGTTTATTTGGCACCACACTAAGTTACATGGAAAAAAAGATGAGTGTAAAAGTTTCAAGATAGAAAGAGTTTTTGTCCCGTTACAATTGATGTATTCTTTTTATTCCATATATGGTATAATTATCATAGTTGATTAATATAGTACTCTATCTATTAATCACTAGGCTATTATAGATAGCTGGATGATAGATTCATCAGAAAGGAATATAAGGTTCTATATATGATAGATAGACAAAAATTCATCCATATATGGTATAATTATCAAACTCAAAATTTTATCAAACCTCTGAATGAAAATTCTCACTATAAAGGAATCTTCCATGTTGGATTATTGGATTATTGAAGAAGTACATGTACCTATTTGGAGACATAGGACACATTTTGATGAACCCACGAATCAATACATTTTCCTTCTGTGATATTGTTAATAGAGCTAATGTTGTGGGATTGGACATGGAAGACTCTTTTGTTGTGAAAGAAAAGCTGAATTTTGAAGGGTTTGATAAGAGAGTCACTCTTATAAACTTGGGGGTGTGAGATTATGTCTCGATAAAATTTTTATGTACATCTTATTTGTATAAGAGTTCTTTGAGAGGTTTAATAGAATACTGAGTTTGATATCTATACCAAATGTGGATGATTTCTTTTTTGATTTTAGGGAGGGGAGTGTGGATTTGAGTTTTGTTAGATTGGGTGATAGGTGAGATAGATCTCTTGTTGTGGGTGGTGGAGGATGTTGAACTCATTTTGGGGATGCTGATAATGGCAGTGAGCAATAGACTGAGAAATTTGGGCTTGTGTTGTGAAGGAGAAAGATGAGATTGATATATATTATGGTTAATTCAATAGATGATAGATTGACTTTTTATTTAAATCTAGAATAAAAGGAATGTGATTAATATGAGTTTGCATTATCATATGTGAATCACTGATATCTTATCTCATATATTGTCAGTAAATGATTGTTCTTAGCAAGTTGTTTTAGTTTCTCATTGTTTATTAAATTAAATTGGGGAATTAAAGATTTGAAGTGGTTAAGGAGAAAACATTTAGACATAATCTAGCAAAGATGTAAACCTTTAAAATATCACGGTTTGTTACATGTGTTTGGAATAGTAAAAATGAAATAGCGGCAACTATAATTAAAGTGGTTTGACGATGTACCTATTCCACCAAGATAACAACTTCACTATTGAGAAATAAGGATTACAAGTCATTATGATAGCATACTCTCTCACTTCAATGTTATCATGCGATTTACATAGACAAGCAATAGCCTAATTAACCAATTACACCAAAAGGAATAACCAAATCTAACAGATACCTTAAAATGCTAGAGATAGAAAATCTTCTCGAAGCTAGTTATTATTCTATTTATGCCAGATAACATTCTAATACCTAGACTGTAGTAGAAGCATCAATTCTCGATGATTAGGGTTATGACCCCAGTCCTTTTATCACCACCTAGAGAGAGGTTAAGATAATCACTTTTTACATGAGACAACTCTATTTATAGTGATCATATTTTTCTAATTGGTTTCCTTCCCAAATAAGAAATACCAAATAATCATAAAAAGGAAAATAAAATTCTTTCAAAATAAGGATTCATACTATAAGAAAATAGATCTAAACTCAAAATAGGAAATCATTCCTAAAAGGAACCCTTCCAAATAGAAATTCTTATGATTCAAGTAATTAGAAATTTGTTATGATTGAAAGCATTCTAAAAATATGTGTATGATTCAAGTCGAATAAGAATAGATGCTAGCAAGTCGAAAAATAGAAGAAGCTTATTTAACAGATTGCAGGCGAAAATATAAGAAATCTACCTTTCTTGTTATTTTTCTACATGGAAATTTTCTTTTTCATCTTTATTTTTTCCAAAAAGAAAAATCTACCAAAAATTTGTAATATTTTATTTCCTATTTTTAGTTTTCAATTACCTTAATTCTCTTTTATGATTTTCTACTAGTTTCTAAACTCTTCCAAACTCTATAAATACATTTTTTTGGGTCAAATTAATGGTCTTTGGGCCCAGGTTTTCCTCATGAGCGATTGGAAAAGAAGTTTGGGATTTAAGAAGGAGTTCGACATTAAATTATTAGTTCTATTTGTCCATTAAAAATTTTACACTAATCTATTTTGTCCATGTAACTTACTTAGTTAATGATTTATTATAATTTTATCTATGAATGAATTTTCTTCTTGAATTTTTCAATTTACTTGATCTTAATGCCTCCATAGTTTTACTACTTTTCAATGATTTATTAACTTAAGTGAGACTTCAAAGGTAATTTGGAGCCATGATTACGAATGATTGAATTTTAGTGGATGAATTGTAGTATTCTTTACCATGATAGCAAGTCAGAGCGCATCTATAGTGACAACTGAAGTTTGAAAATATGAAACTTACAATATATATGGATATGTTTTTACAAGCTTGATTAATCTATTGTGATAGGAATATACAAAGAGGTTTATAAGATAGGGTTTACTTGTTGGGAGAATGGTAAGCTAGGAATGTTGCATGACATTGAATTCATGAATTTAATGATTTAAATATATTAACTAAAAAATTGGTGGATTATCTATCCAAATTTATTGCGATATATATATATATATATATATATATATATATTAATTTTTAAGATTAAATTCACACTTTTATTAGTGGTTGTTTAGATATAATCGGGTCTGATCAATATTTTTTGTATTCGACACTACAAGAAGAATCACTCAAATCAAGTAAATCGAAATAAAAATGAAATACTGGAAAGGGTTCCACAGGGCAGCGACAAACGCTACGTAACAGGTGTACATCCACGAGGTCAGGTCAGAGATCCGCTTCCACTATATTAATGGTATTTACAGAGAGGAGAATAGCACAAAGCTCTCTGATATTTAAAAGAGAACAAAACCCTAGAAAATCGCTATAGACTGACAATGAAGAAGAATGTATAGAAGTTCTACAGTATCTACCCAAGGGAAAAAAAAAAGGTATTTATACCTAAGTTATGTAAGTGGACTGGGTAAGATACAAATAGGTTGGAGTTTACTAAATGTCCCTATCCCCATCAACTCTTTACTAAACAAATGACAGCACAAGTCTTAACAAACAACCAACAGAGTAAAATTATGTTATAAAAGTAGCAAACTTCCTATTTGAATCATACATTTTACATATGAATATATACAAACAAATTTACAGAATACCATAAGAGCCACCGGTGCCATCCTCGACCACTATCTTCCTTATAGAACACCATAAGAGCTACCAGTGCAATCGTGAACCACTTTCTTCCTCGCTCGGTGCCCAACCTTGAGCTTACACCAGCTTGATGTAAAGAAAGTTTCAACGAGATAAAATCTTTTTCACAGAAAGAACTTTAGTACCCATATCAGCTGGATTTGAATCGATTGAAAATCTTCCCCACAAAATAGTACCATTTAGAACATATAACCTAATAAAATTGTATTTAACATCTATATGTTTTGTTCAATAATGATAGATACAATTTCGGCTAAGCTAGAAAGCCCATTCTCATTTGTTTGAGTAAAAGTCATACCTTCAAGCAGCTCTAATTCCTACAATAAACCTTGAATGAATATAGCTTCTCTAATTCCTTCGGTTAAAGTAACGTATTTAGACTTAGTTATGAATAAAGCAACATCAAATTGAAGCATTGATCTTCAATAAACATAAGTTCCACACATGTGAAGATGTCTGAAGACGTGGACTTTCTAAATTTAATTTGTTTTGCATAATAAGAATCATAGTAGTCTATTATAGAAGAAGAATCAAAATACTCCCCATAAACTAACTCAACATTAGTAGTTCCCCTATTATATCTAAGCAGTCTTTTCATGGTTTTCCAATGTACATCCTTAGGTTTTATCATTGATCTACTAAGCATACTAACAATATAGGCTAAATCAGGTCTTGTACACACCATAGCATACATTATATAGACTACATCCTAAGCATAGGCAACATTATCAAGAATGTTTTCATTGTCATGCCTCGTAGTGTCTACACCATGACCAGCAACAAAGGGAAGACTAGCAGGTTAGCATCAATCATATTAAAAGTCCTCAATATCTTTTCTAGGTACTGATTTTGATCTAAACAAAGTTGATTTTTCTTTCTATTCCTAGTAATGTTCTTACCAAGAACTTTAGATGCATTTCCTTAAGTCCATCTCAAATTCACAATTTAGATGTGGCTTCACATATTTCAGTTTATTGAAATTAGGTCCAATAAACAATATGTCATCCATGTGCAAAAGTTGAAATACAATGAAATTATCACTGAATTTGACATACAAACAGGCATGAAAAAATTAGTTTAACATTCATTTATTCAAGTTCCCAATTATAGAAAGCAGCTAAAGTAAGCATAATCTTAAAATTTATATAACATATAATAGGATAGAAAATTTCATCAAAGTATATTCCTAATTATTTTGTAAAACCTTTGGCTACGATCCTAGCTTTATATATATTGGGATTAGCTAGGGGTGGGTTTTTCCTTGATTCTAAAAATCCATATACAGGCAACGAGCTTCTTACCTACTAGTTTTTCAACCAATTTCTAAGTTTTATTTTTCAGAAGAGAGTTAAACTCCTCTTTCATCACATATAACCATTTATTAGCATGCTTATAATTTATAACATCAGAGTAATAGTTAGATACAAAGTCATCACAAGCAACAACATTTAGAGCATATATCACAAAGTTAATATCTAAATACCTAATTGGAGTTCTAATTACCCTTGTCGGCCTATCTATAACAATAGAATGACCATCAATATGCAAATCATCATGAAATAACTGATCATAACTAGAGTAATCAATATCCATATCAATTTTAGATTCTTCATTCAGAGGATCAAATTCACACATCACACTTTTAGGTGATTCAGCATTAAGCACATTAGTTTCATATTGAATGAGTTCAAAAGCATTATCATTATTGCCAAAACAAGTATTTTTAGTGCCTGAATTAGTTTGATGTTCAATGCTATAATCAGATAATGCAAAACTAGGCATACTACCATCAACTAGGAATGAAAATTTTCGCCCTGACCCGCATAGCTGACCTGCCCCAAGGTGCCCTAATCGGATCCGAACTGCTCTATACATGAAATGGGTCAGGTATAGACCGTCCCGTCCTGAATGTAAGGCAGGGCAAGTTCAAATCTGGTTGGTCCCTTATTTGCTCTGCCCTGCCCCGCTCCATACTCGCGCCGCCATGTTAATTAGTTTTTTAATTTTTTTTATTTAGATCATTTATTTTAATCTCTAATTTTTTAAAATAATTTTAATTTACTATTGATATTAGACATAATATTAATATCTAAACAAATTTAATTTTTTGTTCAAGTAAATAGTATTAAAAATTAATTATTCGCATTAAAGTTGATGATATTTATGTAATTTTATTAAATAAAAAATTATTTGAGTATCAAATAATATAATAAATTAATTAATTTTACTAAATTATTTATTTTCAAACTCAAATACCATTGCAAATTTAAAAATATATATTTTTTATAAATCAGGAAGTAATATAAAAATATAATTTTAAGTATTATTTTTTTGGTAAAATAAAGAAATGCAAGTCCCCGCAGGGCAGGTCACGGATCTAAATCTTCTGCCCCCACCACAGGATAGGGCGGGGCAGGTCAGGCCAGTCTGCAGGTAAGGCAGATCCAATATCCCAATGACCTGCATCGACTTGCCCCATTGCCATCCCTCCACTATCAACATCACAGAGAAAATCAGGAAATCTAGATTAATTAAACACCACATCTCTACTAATTTTGAACCTATAAGATAAAACCTCTTTATAGGCTAATCTGGTACCTCTGGTACTAGTTAAGAACCTTATAAAGAGGCACCTTATAGACCTGGTTTTTGATTTACTAATAGATTGATATGCATATGCCCTAGAATAAAAAGTTTCTGATATGCTTTAATATAGACAATGTTCTATAATATAACTTATAAGGTGTTTTCCAATTAATCATAACAGAAGGAGATCGATTTCTAACATACAAAGTAGTGTTTAAAGCTTCCCCCAATAAATATTTTAGGTAGCTTGGCCTTAAATAACATGCTCTTAAACTTTTCAAGGAGAATCCTATTTCGGTATTCAACTACCCCATTGTGTTGTGAAGTGTGTATAACCATTCTGTTTCATTTTATTCCATTTTGAACACAAAAAAGAATCAAACATTTCATTAGAAAACTCAAAACCATTATCAGTTCTTAGAGCTTTAATCTTATAATTTAATTTGGTTTTAGCATGAACTTTCCACGATTTAAACTTATCTAAATCCTCATCTTTACTCTTATGCTGATATATTCAAGAAAACTTAGAGTCATCTTTACTCATCTCCGCGACAATGAATCACCTATTTCTTCAAGAAGTGGTATCAAAGCCGGTTGAGTTTTTCCCAACAAATGGTATCAACTATGAAATACAATAAGTTGCCATTTATTTATTTTATATCTTATTGAAAATACTAATATCTATTTATAAAAAGATGCTAATATTCTAACAATATTACACTCTGCAACCTAAAATTATTACGCTACAGAGCTAAATCTTTAGTTGATACACATATTATATATATATTTTAAAAAAAAACTAAATAGAAATATTAATTAATAAATTAATTTTCTATAGTTTATGATGTTGGGAATTATTTGAATGATTAAATTGTTCATATTTCTGTCATTTTCCGTAAAAATAGTGAATAAAATCATTTTAAGTAAATCGAGTAAAAAATTAATATAGGTAACTAAAAGTAGAAAAATTAGGAAGAATTATTATTATTATTATTATTTTAATGTTTCAATACCAACCATTCACTAGTTTCTAACTTTTTTTTTTTACACATATAACCAATTGAGATATTTAAAAGGTTCACATTTCTTAATCACTTTAAATCTTAAGACCCCACCCCTTCAATTGGATAAACAAAGGACCAAATAAAAATGCTCATTTAATGACAATATAAGAGATATCATATAAAAAATTCAAATATATAATGTAATCTCACATTAATCACCTTCCTTTTATTCCAGATGCAAATCAAAATTAATCTACCAACTCCAAAATCAACCACAATATATATTAATCCCATTTTTCTCCTTCCCATCTTAAACCCTAATTTCTTACTCTAGTGCTCATCTCCATCATCAGTAGCCATCAACATGAGTTCACCATCTTCTTCCACCACCAACAGTAAAAGACCTCTCTCACTCCTCAGCTAACCCAGAAAGAAACTCAAAACCACACTCCCTTGCTCAAAATAAAAAAAATCATCATCCCTGGGCATAGATGTCAAGCTAAACATTTTGTTTAACCTATCTATGAGAACTCTTTTGTTAATAAAATGCATCTCTAAATTCTTTGGGGGCATAATCTCACACCCCAAGTTTATAAAAATGCATTTTTTTAACAAATACCTCCAAATATAGCTTCACTTATCAAAATAAAGGAATCTTCCATGTTCATTCCTATAACTTTAGCTCCATCGACAATTTCGCACCCATTGAAGATCAAGTCATCAAAAACCTCATGGAGAAGAAGAGAATGAAAAATGTACTGATTGTGAGGTCATCAAAAGGACTCCTTTGCCTCAAAATGGGTTCATGGACCTTCTTCTATAACCCAATATTAAAAACAATCAAACAAATTAATGATTTCAACATCACTAAGCGTCTAAAGGCCGGATTCGCATATGTCGAATCGATGGATGACTTTCGCTACATGAAGGTAGAAGAAGATGGGAAAAGAGTCTTAATCTACTCACTAAAGGAAGATAAATGGCATAGTGTAACCAATGATTTTCTATTGAAGACTTTAGGACAATTTGGGATACATGTGAATGGACATCTTCATTGGATGTCTCAAAAAGGACTAGATAACGAGGGTCCATATATCATTTCATTTGATCTAGTTCAAGAAAGATTCAAGAGAATTGAATTGAATGATACAATAAAAACTAGCGAAGTTACACATTTTGTCCAATGCTTCAATGGGTTTCTATGTTGTGTGACACATGATTATCTACCTAGGTCATTCTTATGGGTGATGAGGGAGTATGGAGTGATGGATTCTTGGTTTGAGATAATTGAGGTGATGAGAATGCAAGGTTTGAGGCTATTAGTGGTATGAAGGGTGATAGAAGAGCACATTTTGATTTTGAAATGTCTAAGTATAACCTTCCTTATGATGTTGTTTGGATGAAGATTTTGAGTGAGGGGATGGGGGAGAGATATTCACATTTGTATAAACAGACTCTTTTTTCTCCACTTGAGAAGAGGAAGACAAAAAGTCAGCAAGAGGTATTTAATCATTTATCCAACTATATATATATCCTTTATTTCATATATATATATATATATATATTCATTTTTGTTGATGAATATTTTTTAATTTTATTTTTCTTTTTGATGTTTTCAGATTGAGGAGATGTTGGACAAGTGGTTATTTTTATGGGCATGATTCTAGATTATTTTTATTATTGTATTTTTGGATTTTATTTTATTTAGATTAAATATAAGCTTAATTGTTTTCATTTTACCTACATAGTGTATTCGGTTGAAGTTTGTACTGTTGTTGGCTATTTTCATTGAGTTAAGTTTTCTTGTATTATTTCTCCTAGTTTCTATACTAAATGTCTTTTAATTAGCATTTTGTTTTGAGTTACCATTAACTCCATTGTTGTAGTGGATACAACAAATTCAACCTCCACCAAACAAAATTCAGAAATCAAAACAACAAGAACACAATTGATTTTACGTGGTTCTATACGCCAACCACAAAGACCACGTAGAAGGTGCTCTACCAGATGTGAGTTCGGAGACTCGGTTCCACTATGGTTTTGGTGTTTTATAGAGGAGACGAGAGGACAAAGCTCTCTTGGATTCAAATAAGAGAAAAACAATCACGACAACCAAAGATGACGAAAAGGAAAGACGACAACAAAAGATGAAGAAAAAGAAAGAGTCTACTGTGTTTGCGAAGTGAAAAAAAAATGTACTTATACCTAACTTAAATGGACCGATCAAATATAAATGGACAGGACTTTATTAATTGTCCTAAACCTATTTGACTACACTAATAGAAGCCCAAAACTTAACACCAATCAGCCGAATGTAAAATTATGATACAAACGTAACATCCACCTCTCAATTTTTTTAATGAATATTCTTATCTTTTAGGAATACCAAATCATATAACTCAAATGATATATGCTTTTCAAAATTAATGGATAATATATATATATATATATATTATAAATGATATATGCTGCTGAAAAATTTGTAGACATACATGCATTATCATAAATATCTAAATCAAATGGTACATTAATATATAATAATAAATTTAAGATAATCTAGTGTTTTTTTTAAGAAGCCGGCTATATATAACAATAAATACATGCAAATCAAGCCATTTATAAGGACAATAAAGTAGCAGTGATTAGGGGTGGGAAAAAAACCGAAACCAAATTAAACCGAACCGAACCGATGTGTTCGATTCGGTTCAGTTCTGTTTTTTATTAAATTCGGTTCGGTTTGGTTTTGATGGTAGAAAACCGATTATATTTTCTGTTCGGGGTTTTCGGTTCGGTTCGGTTCGGTTCGGTTTTGATCCGAACAAAAAAATTAAACTAGATTAATTCTTTTTTTTTTTGTTTTGGACCGAACCGAACCGATTAGTTTCGGTTCAGTTTTGTTCGATTTTGAACTTAGGTTCGGTTCGGTTCGGTTTTTTGAAAATCAAAATTAAAATTTTTTCGGTTCGGCAAAAAACCGAACCGAACCGATCCGTGCCCGTCCCTAGCAGTGATATATAATCGTAAATATAAAATGAGATTTTATGTGGTGTTTAAATTATTTGATATGCGTATATGTCGAATTATTATAACAATCGAATTATTCTAATCTTCTGCCACTCGTAAATCAATATTTTTAAATTAGTTTTTTAAATTACGCTTTAGATCATGATTGTATTTTAAATTTAATTTTACTATAATAATCTAAATTCAAAGGTCATATATTAAATAAAAATTTTGTCCTTTTCAAATTTTATTTTTATTAATGGTGAATAATTTTGTTATAAGGTTGAGTGGTGAAATAAATATGGAAATGAATTAATTCAATAATAAGAATCCAATTCTTTCTCCGTTCATGTTGAATAAAATTTTTATCCCTAAATTATTAATTAAATGTGATAAGCACGTGAATTCTTATGTTTTTTCTTTTTAAAAAAAATTTAATGATGAATGTCATAATGTCTAATGGATCATTAATCCAAGGGCATAATGGTCACCGAAGCCCCTAAACTTGGCTAACATTTTCAATTTGGCCCTCCAACTATGCGATGTTTCAATTTAGCCCCTCAACTATCCAATATCAAGTCAATTTGACCATTTTTACCTATGTGGCAGATGATGTGGCAAGATTGTTGTATATATTTGGTTTTGACTCACCTGCCACATCATCTGCCACGTAGGTGAAAAGGGTCAAATTGACTCGATATTGGAAAATTGAGGGGTCAAATTGAAACCTCGCATAATTGGAGGGCCAAATTGAAAAGATTATCCAAATTTAGGGGCTTAAGTGACCATTATGCCTTAATCCAAGCCTAACTCTTTTTTAATATATAGTAAACTCAACAATGAATTCAATTAAAAAAATCTTTATATAAAATAAAAATTCTATTGGTAAATCATGTGCATTCACTAAGTAATATTAATATAAATTCTTAAAGGTATACATACAAATAGATACTGAAGTCAAGTTTAGGAGGAATTATTTTCACAATTTTTTTTTCACACGTCTACTTTTCAAAAAATATTCCTAAAATAGACGTGATTATTCTCAAAAGTAACTATTAAACTTATAAACAACTAACGAGCTTCTATCTTTCTGATAAAACTTATAACAACCGTTCCTTATGGATATGTCATTGCTAAACCTAACTGAGATCAAACCTAATCATTGGTTCCCATGACTGCCGGCTCCACTCGTAAAAAGATATTTTAAATAAGCTTCCTAGGATAACTAATTATCTATTTTACAAAATCTACTAATTTTATGAAGTTCCTCAAATTATAAATTATAAGATAGAATTCGATTTATAAACGGACTAAATTTAAGTGACATTTAAAAAAAATCAATAAAAATATCTCGTTAGAATATATTAATAAAATAAAATAAAACAAATAAATTTAAATAAAATTTTAATTGAAAACAACTCCAAATATAATAGTAGGCTTATAAATATTCATGTTATTGTTAGGCTAGCTTTTACTAGAAACATGCCTTCAATATAGTTAGAGGACATCAAGCTAGAGTTAAAGGACAATTAAGCTATCAAAATATTTTTTAGATTGCTCTTGAGACCCTTATGTCTTAATTTTATTATCACAATTAATGAAAACATCTCATTAAAATTTCACTAAAATAAATCAACCCACCACATAATACTAAAATCATAATAGAATATAATGATAAGTCAATACCATTTACATTTAAATGGCATGATCTCTTGCTACAATCCTTCCTTTAAAACAACCACTTGTCTAGCATCTTCCTCATCTGAAAATGTAAAAAGAAAAAAAAATATAAGTATTGAATTTATATATGCATATGAAAATAAAAATAAATAAGGATAAGTACCTCTTCTAGCAATTCAGTCATCTTCTTCTCAACAGGAGAAACAAGACTCTCCACACACAAATGACTAATTATCTCAGCTTTTCCTTCACTCAAAATTTTCCTAAAATCAAGATAACTAGGTACACCATACTTAGACATTTCAAATTCAAAGTGATCCATTTTCACCCCCTCCATATTACAAATAGGCTCAAATCTTTTATCCTCATCAACTTCAAACCAAGACTCCACCACACCATACTCTCTCATAACCCACAATTTGGGTGACCTTGTTGCTTTATCATCTACCACACAACATAGATACCCATTGAAGCATTGAATATAGTGAATGAACTCAATACTCTTCATTGCATGATTGAATTCAATCCATTTGAACCTTTCTTCAAGCAAATCAAATGCAATCATGCATGGACCACCATTTTGAGCTCTATGGACCATCCAATGAAGGCATCCATTCACATGTACACCAAATTGTCCCCAACCAATCATAGGAATATCATTGGCCACACTATGTCATTTATCTTCCTTAAGTGAGTATATAGATACACTTGTAGGTTCTTCTAGCTTCATATAGCGAAAATCTTTCATTGATTCGACATATCCGAATCCAGCCTTGATGTTCTCATTGATGCTAAAATCATCAATTTGTTTGAAGGTTTTGATTGTAGGGTTGTAAAAAAAATATCCATGAGCCTATTTTAAGACATAGGAGTCCATTTGATGACCCTACAAGGAGGAAATTCTTTCTTCTCTTCTTCTCCATAAGCCTTTTGATGAATAGATCTTGATTGCTAGTGAGATAATCCTCATCATCTATGGTGACATTGTTGTGAGGGTTGATATGAAATAGTCCTTTGAAGTGAAGGAGATAAAGAATGTTTTGGAGTTTGATAGGTGTATTTGGATGAACCTAGGGTGTGAGATTATGCCATCATAGAGTTTTGAAGTGGTTTTGATGAGTAGAAGAGTTTTGATTGGGAGTTTTATGAGTATTTTTATGTAGATATCTATGGTGGAAGTGGATGCTTTGAGCTTTTTGATTGATTTTCATGTTGATCTTGTGATGATAGATGAGAGAGCTCTCTTGTTGGTTGACGAGGAGGATGAAGACATTTTGGTGGCTAAAGATGAAGAAAAGTAAGAGATAGTGAGGTGAGATATTAGGATTTGTGTTGTGATGGAGAGAAATGATGAGATTGATACATTATTGATGGTGAAGTTAAAGTTGGTAGATTGATTTTGATATGAATCTAGAATAAAAGGAAGGTGATTAAGTGTGTATATAAGATGGTAATGGAGTAATTTATGGTTATTGAATGAGTCTTATCAAGTTGAAAGGTTAGTCTAATGTTTATCACATTGTAGGAGTGTAAACAAAACATTTGGGGTGGACATAGGAAAAAGTAGAAGCTTGAGATAGAGATAATTTATTCAAGTCTGAAAATTTCATCCGAAGAGCAGTAGATTATTATTATAAAAAAAATTAAATTAAAAAAAACCCCATTGTCTCAAATTTTTTGCATTAGTGAACTGATTTTAAACGTTCTTAAAAAAAAAATCTCAGGTCATGCAAACTTTTTGCATTAACCCACTGTTTTAAACATTTTCCGGTTAAAAATTACTATTTGAAAACCATAAATGAATTTTTTTGTAAGTAACGTTTGATATAAAAAGTTTAATAAAGTAGGGGGATTTTGTAATTTACCCATTATAAAAATCAAATGAATTCCCAGCTAAACCACCTGTGATTTAGAGATTTCCAAATTAATGGTCTTGAATAATTATTTGCAAATTAATCTTGAAATTAAAAAAAAATTAAAAAGATGAGAATTTTGATTATTATTTCACATTCTTGTATCTCTCCTATTAAATATTTGTCTCTCTTCTCAATTGATGTACACGTGTTCATTAATAATTGACCGAGCCTAAATTCTACGTGGTGGTCCGAAATAGGTCGGGACCACCATGTAGGATTTTACTGTTACTATTTATTTAACAATTGCTATAGATATCATGGAGAATACTATAATTGTATAAAATGCTCCTTGCTAAATTTAGATATTCAACACTAGTGTTAATATAACGTAAATGATATCAATATATTTAAAGTGATTGAGCGTGAATTCTAAATTATATTAGTTAACACATTATAATTTTTTTAATCTAGACCGCAATTAAAAGAAAAAATTTAATTTCACATTTAATCACAATTACTATCAAGATTACATTCATATTTGAACTTCCGTCCTTGTATGGTCAATGAAAATATAGTCTAAATATTGAACACTAGGACAATGCTATTAAAAAACAACATTTTTAAAGTGGCATAATAATCGTAAACTTGACTTAACTAAACTTGTATGAGATGAATTTTCTCATGTTGCTTTTTTCAATATTTTAAATGTGACGTTTTTAACGACATTATTAACAACACCATTCACATCACATCAAATTACGTCACGAGTTATATATATATATTTTCACATGATTTAAATTTGATAATACAAAATCAATACAATAACTATAGTTAACATATAACTTTGAAGTATTTTTAGTATATTCATATGCTACAAAAACTATACTTGTTTTCACATTATATAATTTACAACTGAGGTTAACAAAAATTCTTACTATCATATCATATGGATTTGGTTTTTTACTGAACACTTCAATGAGCATTTTGGGTATTAACTAAAATAAAGAGGGTGAATTTTGACCATTAAAAAAAGTAGTTCATTCTCTCTTGAAACTCTTGACCCACCTATTATCAACAATAAGAAGAAAAGGACCCCACAATTATTCAATGCATATTTTATACTTCCAATTTTCTCTAATCACAAATTTAAAGATATTTCCATATTTACAAATTTAATTCAGGTAAAACATTCTAAATATCATGAATCATTCAAAAATAACTTTCTAATCACACTTTAATATAATGTAAAATCACTTGAAAAAAATCATAAATTATTATTTCAACTTTTACTTTGTATTTGATTTTATATTTGACATAAACATAATGAAATGATTTTGATTTTATATACGTGGATGTCTTTCTAGTAAGTTACAGCAGTTGGGAACAACATTGATAAATTTTAATGGAACCAATGATAGATTAATTCTAATTAGAGTCATGAGCATCAAACAATCTTTTTTCCATTAACACTAACATCAATATTAGTTTCTTTTTAAAAAAGTTAATTATTTTGATTGTTTGAAGAAGAACTATTCTTACGTTTTATTAAAAAATATTATATATATATATATATATATGATTTCTTTAAAGAGTATCATGGTGACTCTTTAAAATTTGTTTTTGAATATTTCATCACTCATAATACTTTTTTTTTATTACAAATTTTAAGGTAATTTGTACTATTTTTGTAATAATTTTTTTTTTCAACCAATCAATTTAAATCTTAACAAATGTCATGGTGGCACTTGTTAAAAAATCCATGTTTTTATTATGAATTACATAAATTTATGTTTTGTTTTTTAATGTGATTGAAAGTTTTTATAATTTTTTAAGGCATAAGGGTTTTAAGAGCCCCCAAACTTGACTGTATTTTTCAAATTAGCCCTCAAATTTTACGGAGAGTCAATTTAGCACCTCTACTTCCAAATGGTGGGTCAATTAAGCTCTTTTACTGATGTGGATGCTGATTTGGTAGCAAAAAAATGTTAACTTCAAAATGTCAATTAAGCCCTCCACATCAGCAAAAAGGGCTTATTTGACACAAAATTGAAAAGTTAAGAGGCTAAATTGACCTTTCATGAAGTTGGAGGGCTGACTTGAAAAATATAACCAAGTTCAGGGGCTTGTAAGTCCCTTATGCCTTTTTCTAAAGTGATGATAACTCTTCATTGTGATGTAAAATTGAATATGGATATAATATAATTATGGGGAGGTAAATATTGAAAAAAGTGTGGCATTTAACAAATACGTATGCAGTATTTAGTGAAAAATAAAGTTAAAGTAGTTAGAGTAATTTGATAAAACTATTTTAATTATACATTTCCAATCAAATGTTACCGGGTGCCACCATCTCTTACAACTTCGAGATATTGCACTTTCTAGATCCAAATATATAACCCAAATGGTTTTATCTATCCAAACACAAACCCCTAATTATTGGAATTGTGATGAGATTTAGGATATACTCTAGTATCAAGAATTGATTTGGTAATTTGGAAAATAGTCGAATATTATTTTGGAATTTTTAAATTTGATTAGAAATTGTATTTCCTAAAGTGGATTCTAATTAGGATAGAGATCATTGAGAATCCCAAATAGGAAAAAGGTTTTTTTTTTTTTATGGTTTAGGATTACTTTATGATTAAGTAATCTAGTATTATAAATATAATAATGGTATCTATTGTTAGATATCTTGAGAGAATAATATAGATTTGGTTGGTTAGGATTGGAAAGTGCCTGATAGGGGCCTGGGAACCATGGAGATCTTAAATTCTAGGATTGAGTCTTGTTATCCTGTGAAAGCCATATCAGGAAAGCTTGTGTGTTAGACTGTGACTAATGTAATTGGGTTGGGGAATGAGAGAGTGTTATTATAGTTGTAATTGTTGCATTATTGCTACATACTGAATTAGTCTCTTGTCATCCTGACGGCCATGGTTTTTTTCTGCTTTGAGTTTCTATGTAAAACCTTGTGTCTTATTTTCTATCTCTATTTTCTTATTTTGTGTATGTTTGTTTACTTTTTGGTTACTAATACTTATATCTAGTGTGATGGATCACTAATTTATTCAACAAGTAGTATCAGAGCTAGCCGTATTTATTCAATACTAATTTCTCTCTTGAATTGATCACTAGTAGTCACAATCACATTCTCGCAAAATGAATACTTCTTCTTTATCAAGCAAAAAGAGATCACTAACTCCAACCAAAGCCACGCCCAAGAGAATGAAAAAGTCAGTAACACTTCCATTAAATGTTATAATCAAAATCTTGTCATACCTATAATACCAAGAGAGTAGGTCTTATGTTTCACTCCAACAGTCTTTACCAAGTTGAACCAAAGTTCTTAAATTCTATGGGAATATCACATTAAAGAAAGATAAGATTGTCACTAAGATTTTATAGAGAAAAAGAGAATAAAAAACTTCAATGTTATGAGTCCATGCAATTGGATTTTACATCTTAAGGTTGGAACTTTGTTGATTTTCTATAACCCCACTTTAAGAACATAAAAGCAAGTAAAAAATGTTTTGGATATAAAGCAAGGAATTGACTATATAAAATCACTTGATGATTTTAAATATATTAAAGTGAGTGATGATGGGGATAAGGTGTCAATTTATACTCTCAAGGATTAAAAATGGCATGATGTTGAAACCAATCTTCAATTTATGGTTTTATTTTTATTTTTATTTTTATTTTTATTTTTAATAATATTGGGATTTATTTCAATGGGTGTAGTATTCACGGGTTAGCTGTTGAGGTTTATCTTAGCTATTCATTAGGTTTTAAACTGTTTAAGTGTATGAAGCACAAAAATGGTATGTTGAAACCAATTCAAGTTGATTGTATTAGAAATGTCGCTCCTAATTTATATGTTGAGAGTCCCTTTTCTCATGTACATAAAAAGAAACTAGGAAAAATTGAGGTACTGTTATAAATTAAGATAATCATCTTTGTTAATTTAATTTATTTAATTTAGATCGTGGAGGAGTGGTTCTGAGAAGAGAGCTATTACGAAGACAATTGCTCATAGTTTGTTGTTTTGAACTATAATTAGAAGAGAGCATGACATTTAAATATGTTTTGAATCGGTATGTTTTGATAAGAGACATAGAAACAATATTTTTGCTACTAATATTTGATATTGAATTATATTTATGATATATTTATTTAATTGATTGGGGTGTTTGATATTTATATATTCTTTTAAGATTTCGTTTCATATAAAATTATTTAGTTAAATAATGTTAAACACAACCATTTTCATTTTAAATTTTAATTGTTAATAGATGTATACATACAAAATATATATATATATATATGAATGGATACTAAATATTTTTTAACAACAGTATTCTAACATTTAGATTTTTATTTATGGTTATAAATATCTTAACTTGCTTGTTTACATCGTAAATTATTATAAATATATATGACATATATATATATATATATATATTTGTTGTGCTATTTTAATTTATATTGTTTGTTTCTTTTAGCAAGTTTGGTGCATTCTCTTTCGTGAAAATTTTGGCGTATTCTCGTGTGATAAATTAAATGGTATCCAATTTACTTTCATATTTTGAAAGGTAGGTTTAGTGTTTTTTCTACCATCTACCTTCTACATCGAGATTTAGTTGCTACTTCGAATCGATTGTTTCGGGCAGACTATTTCTTTTTTTTTTTAATCTATTGTGTGTCTGTTCACTTCTTATTTTTGTTCTAGTTTAGAGCTACTATTTTTCTTTGAGGGTTAGATTATGCCCTAAAGTAAGTGATTTATACTACTGTTCCTGAGTAGCGAAAAGGGAAGGATAAGTTATCCTAATAGATTAGGATAGCTTTTAGATAATGAAGATAAATGGACGTGGAAGTTTATTATTTTAAACTATTTTTTATGGTTATTCTGGCTGAATTATTTTACTCCTCCATTTTTTTGATCTAGGCTGCACTTTATCAAACTACCAACAATATGATATAAAAATGGTGTATAACCATTTAATGATCGAGATCTAATTTAGTTCTCCAGACCAGCTACTCATTTTCTTTAAGAGAACTGCGTGTTGCATGTTTGTTAAATGTGTTGTACTAGGTTACAAATTTTATGTTGAGTAGTATTGTATTGCACTAAAGTGCATGCTAACTCTTCCTTTATAATCGTGAGAGTTTATTCATCGAGAATCCATGGTGGCTTATAAGAAGTACAATTACAATATAACAACAAATCAAGATAGCTCTAAGATCCAAACTTGGTCACTTTAGCAATTCAAAAGTCCAAAAATTACTCAAACAACATATTTATAACCCTATTGAATAAGATCACTAGTAAATGAGTTGGAGTATCTTTACTTAACCAATATATAATATTTATCCTTAATTTGAAGTAGCAAATTGTCAATTTTATTGAGTGTATTGTTGAATCTCCAAGGTCTTTCCAATGAATTGAAGGAAAGACACTGCACACAATGGGACAAATCAGCTTTGAAGATAACCTTAAGATTATTAACACAAAAACATTTCTTTGAGATTTCTAACGCCTTATCCACAGATAGAACCCCGACATCTTTCGATGATACCAATTGGGCATGAAAACATATACAAAATCCTACCCCTACAATCTCTGAGAACCCCACCAATGCCGGATAATCTTGAATTACCAAGAGATAAATGGTTTGAGTTTTATTTAAGGAAATGGAACAACGGTGGAAGCCAAGAACATATAGAACGTATACAGAAACAAACTAACTTTCAGACACAGTGAATTAACTCTTGAAATCAGAAACAACATCAGTTCAGTTGAGAATTTGAGTTTTTTACTATTGTGAAAGAGCAAGCAGAGTTAACAGTGTAGTTCCCTTAACTGAATGTAAAATGATTCATATAAAAAGATGCTAACAATACTCACTCCCCAAAGTTATAACATTAGATAACATATTATATATATATATATAATCTATTTTTTCAAAAAACTAAATAGAAATATTAATTAATAAGTTAATTTTCTAAAATATATATGATGTTAACAAACTATATAAATTATTAAATTGTTCATAGTATTAATATTTTTATTTTTTTAAATTAAGCCTCATTTTGTTTGATGGTTATATTTATAAATATTATTATATAATATAATGTTAAATCAAATACAACATTTGAAAATTTTCTAATAAAAAAATATATAATTATGTATTTGAGTTATTATTTAGAGAGATGTGAAAAGTTAACGTAAATCTACCTTTATTGAGTTATTCTATACATACTCTTTTATTTTACAAAGTAATTGTTTAAGTTTAAATTTTTATTGTTGATCTTTTTACATTCTCGAAATATTTTCTTATATGCCATTAATTATATTTTATTTTTTTCTGGTCAAGTTTTAAGATATTATTTTTTCTTCTTCAAACCCTTAATATAATCTTATTATTCTCGTCACGGTTAGATTTCTCCATTAAAATTTACAATTGGATTTCTTATGTCAATTTCTATATAATTATTAATCAAATAAAGTGTTGTCTACACAATGTATACTTATTATGACCCATCTACATTATTTTTTTCCTAGAAAGAATTAATCCATAAAATTTAAACCCTCGAGTTATAGAAAAATGTGTAAATAATATATATATGATTTCCGTATATTGTATTTGAATATCATATTTAACTGATTGAATTTGAGTAATAAAACAACATGAGGTGAGATATTTGTATTTTGGTTTTATTATCAAATTCCTTTTATAGAAAAGTATTTAAAAATAAAGTTATTGAAAAATATGATCAACTTATTATATTGTATACTCATTTTTTTAATATGGAACATGCAAAAGTATTTCTAATTTATTTAAGTTAATTTTTTTAAAGTCATACAACATAAAATTTATACCAAACGTTATATAAAATAAAAATGTTAACGTATTTTCTTTTTACTAAACTTTGTATATAATAAAACCAGTTAATTAATGCAGTTTAATATTATATAGGCTAATATTGTATAGAATAATGCTATATAGACTATCGCTAACTAGTGAACCAAATGTAGCATTAATGTATAAAATAATTTATGGTAACCATGTAAAAAAAAATTCAAATTTATGGTAGATTTTATTTTTTGAAAAAATAAAGATGAAAAAAAAAATCAAACTAGAAAAATTATAAGAAGGGGAGAATTTTTATATTTTCTCATACAATTCGTTAACAAGCTTATTGTTTTTTCCTCATGTTGCTAGCCTCTGTTCTTATTTGACCTGAATCATACACATATTGTTAGGATGTCTTGAAACATAAGGAAGTCTTAAATACTTGAATCATAATCATACCCATATTGTTAGGATGCCTTTAATCATAACGAATTTCTAATTACTTGAATCATTATGATTCCTTTTAGGAAGGATTTTCTATTTTGAGTTTGGATCTATTTCCTTATAGTTAGAATCCTTATTTGGAAAGGATTTTAATTTTCCTTATTATGATTATTTGGTATTCCTTATTTGGGAAGGAAACCAATTAGGAAAATATGATCACTATAATTAGAGTTGTCTTATGAAAAAGTAACTATCTCATCCCATCCATCTGGGTGGTGATAAAAGGATTTGGGTCATAACCTAAATCATCAAGAATTGGTGCTTCTACTACCGTCTAGGTAGCTCAAAGTTATATGGCACAGATAGCACCATGGGTGGCTTGGAGAAGATGTTTTATCTCTAGCAGTTTAAGGCATCTAGTTTGATTTGGTTATTCCTTTTGGTACAATTGGTTAATTAGGCTATTGCTAGTCTATGTAGAGCACATGATAGCATTAAAGAGAGAGAGAGAGTATTGTCAGAATGACTTGTAATCCTTAATTCTCAATAGTTAAATTGTTATCTTGGTAGAGTAGGTACATCGACAAACCCGTTAATTATGGTTGTTGCTATTGAGTTTCTACTAATACTAACACATGTAACAAACCGTGATATTTTAAAGGTTCACATCTTTGCTAGATAATGTCTAAATGTGCACATCATTTTTCCCTTAACCACTTTAAATCTTAAGTTCCCACCTATTCAATTTAACAAATAATGGGCAACTAAAACAACTAGCCAGGAACACTCATTTAATGACAATATATGAGATATCATATCAGCAATTCACATCTGAGATTGTAATCTCACATTAATCACTTTCCTTTTATTTCAGATTTAAATCAAAATCAATCAATCATCTCCCAGATCAACCATAATATATATCAATCTCATCTTTCTCCTTCACAACACAAATCCTTATCTCTCACTTTATTGTTCACCACTGTTATCAGTGTCCACCACAATAAGTTCAACATTCTCCTCCACCACCTAGAACAAGAGACCTACCTTGTCTATCACCCAATCAAACAAAAAGCCAAATCCACAACCCCCTTCCCAAAATAAAAAAATCAACCACATCTAGTATAGATATCAAACTCAACATTTTACTAAACCTCTCATGAGAACTCTTATACTAATTTGATGTATATTCAAATTCTATGTTCTCACACCCTAAGTTTATAAGAGGCATATCCATAAATTTGGGGCTATGAGATTGTGCCGCATAGAATTTGGATATGCATTTGATTAGCATTAGAGTTTTCATGGAGAGGTTTGATAGAATGTTGAGTTTGATAATTATACCAAGTGTGTCACAGACAGAATTTTGGTGTAGTCTAATTAGGGATCAATTTGATTTTTTTACCTAATTGTTTCAATTTATTAGAAATCCTAAATCAATAGAGGATGTTGGGAATTTTTCATGAGTATATAAACTCGTTTATAACCCTAGGTAATCAAATTTGTGCTTTTCTTATGAGTTAGAAAAGATTTCCAAGACAGAGAGTTTTGAGAGCGAGGGTCGTTGCGGTGGGCGAGTCGAACTGTTGGTCATTGTGAAAGTGTAGTAGAACTGGTTCTGTCTTCGTAGTTGTCAAGGTAAGTTGGTCTAACATTAAGATTCGAGTTTTAGGGATTTCTAAATTGCTTTCGCCGTCGCTGTCCGTGGGGTTTTCAGATTTGGTACTAACTTGTGATTTAGGTCAATTTGAATTGCAATGGAAGTCGTAAACTAGGACGAGGAGTAAGCATTCTATCGATTGCTTATTCGTCGGAGGATACATAAGTAATTTGGTTTGTGTCCTATAGATTGATTGTTGTTTGTTGGTAGTTTTTTGCATATATTCTGTTTTGGTGATTGTATGTCGTGTTTGATCAGAACCCTAGTGTTACCTGTTAGAATGACCTTGGTATTGAGTACCTTATAAACTGTATTTTATAATCTGCTGCAATATTTTTAAACAAAAAATTTTGTAGTAATATGATAGACTACTGTAAATTGATAAGCAAAATGAAATTTTGAGATAAGCTAAAAACTGGTTAACGGATAATTTTTCTTAGGACAGACTATAGCAAAATCCATGGCATGTCTAAGAATAGAGGTACCTCGTAATGAGAGAATTAAGCGGCTTGAAGTGCCAATATATATATGATCGGCTTCGACCATACAAGGACTTCGGCCATACAGGGATTCGACCAAATATGTGATATCTGAACTACTTTCCCGCTTTCTCTATATAGCTACTTAGGCAAAATCTCAGAAATGAACTAAACTAGAAAATGTGTGTTGTTTGATCATTCTGTGATGTTGTTGTGCTTAATCTGACATCTATAAAGGCTAGTTAAATAATTGGTTTTTGATTGAATATGTAATAACAAAGTGGACATGTAATTTTGTATGTTGTTTGTTACTGTTTACGCCTAAAAACTACACAAAAAAAGTTAGGACCCGAACAAACCCCTAATCAGATAATTCTCAAAATACTAAAACTAATACAGAACCCTTTATGTAAACTTTTTCTTCGCGGAACCGCCAATGATGTAATCCTATTGGTCGATAATTAGCTAGTGTCCAAATCGTTGACATTTAGGACCTCTAATAGTATGACCTAAACTGTAAAATATGGTAAACGAATCATTATTTATTTATTGGCTAAATGAGATGAAATTCAAATTTGCTGGTTGTAGCTTGAATAGTGTGATCTATGCTATAGGGAGTTCTAGGAAACTCGTAGAGTCTTGCATTGTGTACTCTTGCATATTAGAATCGAGTCTAAAGGCATTATATGTGGTTATTTTCAACTTGAGATGCTAACAAGACTATTTAATCTAACATTGTATTTTCTTCCTTTCTCTGTTCCTTCTATTATATAGAAATCCTTGAATGGGTACAAGTACTTCGATCTTTAGGAGATGGCTATCACATCTGGAGCACGAGCATGCATTTGACATCTGCACACCTTATTTTTCGTTTTTATTTTATTTTATTTTCATTGTCCAGACAATTTGCATTTTGAGTACTATTTTTAAGTACTATGTTAGTTGCTGGATTTTAGAACTATAAATGTTTTATTTGATTTTTGGATATTTTCTGGTCAATGAAATTATTGCTACTATTGGAATTTGGAACTATAAGATATTTGGTACCTTTTTCTGCTGTTGAAAAGTGCATTGTTACTGTACAAGTTTACATTTACATTGTGGTGTCAGGCCTTCTGTCCTGTTATACACCAGGGTAGGGGTTTACTGTTACAAAGTGTGGATGATTTTGTTTTTTAATTTTAGGGAGGAGAGTCTGGATTTGAGTTTTTTTTTTGTCGGATTGGGTGATAGGTGAGAGAGATCTTATGGTTGAGAATGGTGAACTCATTTTGGTGGTGATTGATAACTCGAAGACTTCATGTATTTTTTCTCAAAAATCTAAGTCTATTTCCAATGAATTTTGAGTGAAAATATTGATTAAAGAATCATTTATTGAGATTTTTTTTATAGTTTTTAGAAAAAAAAAGAAGGTAAAATAGTCAATTTTGGGGAAATTCTAGAAGTAATTGTCCAAATCCACCGAATAAATGTTATTCTGAATTTCAAAGTCACAATAAAGTGTGGAAGCTTTCTTGAATATCAATAGAATATTTGAATTTTTTTTTATCATCAGATTGTAGTCACAAAAGTTACAAATTCATTGGCTCTAACGGCATGTCAATCAAAGTTCGGAAGAGAAAGTTATGGAGACAAATTGTCTCAAGATCAATGTAGCAGCATTGTTGGACACTATTACAACACAGTAGTAGTAACTATTCTAATTACTTTAATTGTATTGTAACATGGAGTTAATGTAGCAAATTAAAAAATTGAAAAATTCAAAATTCATTTCCTTATTTTAGTTTTCGATTACCTTAATTATCTTTTTTAATCTCCTACTAGTTTCTAAACTCTTTGAAACTCTATAAATACATATTTTGGGTCAAATTAATGGTCTTTGGGCCTAGGTTCTTCTCATGAGCGATTGGAAGAGAAGTTTAGGATTCAAGAAGAAATTTTTCATTTTACTTGATCTTAATGCTTCCAAGGTTTTACTACTTTCGGATGATTTAATAACTTAAGCGGGACTTCAAAGGTAATTTGGAGCTATAATTAGGGGTAATTGGATGTGAGTGGATGAATTGTAGTATTCTGTATCATGATAGCAAGCGAGAATGCATCCATAGTGACAACTGGGGCTTGAAAAGATCTATTTATGAAACTTACGTTATATATGAATGTGTTTCTTTTACAGGTTTTATTAATCTATTGTAATAGGGATATACAAGTAGATTAATTGGATATGATTTGCTTATTGGGAGAATGGTAAACTGGGAACATTGCATGACATTGAATCCATGAATTGAATGACATAATTATATTAACTAAGGAATTGGTGAGGGTAGATTATCTTCTTAATTTATTGCAATCTAGATGCTATTAGTTGTTTATCACTCTTTATATTCTTATATATTAGTTTTTTCAATTAAATTCACACTTTTATTATTGGTTACTTAGATATAATAAGGTGTGATCAATATTTGTTGTATTCGACACTACAACAAGAATCACCCAAACCAAGTACATCGAAATAAAAACAAAGCACAGCTAGTTATGGGGTTCCACCTGGCAGCAATAAATGCTACCTAATAGGTGTATGTGCGCAGGGTCGAGCTTAGAGACCTGCTTCCATTATAGTGGTGGTATTTACGGAGAGGAGAAGAGAACAAAGCTCCCTCAGATTCAAAGGACAAAACCTTAGAAAATTGCCATAGACAGAAGAAGAAGAAGAATATACAAAAGTTGTACAGTACCTGCCCAGAGAAAAAAAATTAGGTATTTATTCCTAGGTTATGTAAATGGATCAGGTAAGATGCAAATGGATTGGGGTTTAGTAAATATCCCTAGCCCTATCAGCTCTTAACCAAACAAATGACAACCCATAAATAACTAGCCAAGTAAATTAATGATATAAAACATAAAAATTTCCCATTTGAACCATACATTTTACACATGAATATATACGAATAAATTTACCAAACACCACAAGAGCCACTTGTGCCTTCCTTGACTATTCTCTTCCTCGCCAAGTGCCTAACCTTTAGCTTGCAGCAACTCGATGTGAAGCAAGTTCCAGCAAGATAAAAACTTCTTCACAGAAAGAACTTTAGTACCCAAATCGTTTGGATTGGAATCAGTTGAAATCTTTCCCACAAAAATAGTACCACTCAGAACATGTAACCTAATAAAATTGTATTTAACATTTATTCTTTTGTTCAATAAAGGTAGATAGGATTTCAACTAAGTTGGAAAGCCCCCTCGCTATTTATTACAACAGAAGTCTTACCTTCAAGCAGCTTCAATTTCTACACTAAACCTTGAATTAGCATACATTCTCTAATTCCTTTGATTAAAGTAATGTATTTAGACTTAGTTGTGGACAAAGCAACATCAATTGGAGCATTGATCTCCATGAAACATAATGTCCACACATGTGAAGATATAAGATGAAGTGAACTTTCTAAATTCAATTTCTTTAGCATAGTAAGAATCACAGTAGTCTATTATAGAAACATAATCAAAATAATTCTCATAAACTAACCTAACATTAATTGTTCCCCTAATATATCTAAGCAGTCATTTCATAGCTTTCTAATGTACAGCCTTAAGTTTCATCATTGATCTACTAAGCACACTAATAGCAGAGGCTAAATGAGGTCTTATACACACCATAACATACACCACACAGCCTACAGTCTCAGCTTAAGGAAAATTATTTAGGATGCTTTCATTATAATGCCTCCTAGTTTCTAGACCATGACCAGCAGCAAAGGGAAGACTAGCATGTTAGCATTAAACATATTAAAAGTCCTCAATATCTTTTCTAAGTACTATTTTTTTTAAATAAAAAATAGTCGATTTTTCTTTCTATTCCTAGTAATGTTCTTACAAAAATTTTAGATGCATTTCCTAATTCCTTCATCTCAAATTCAAAGTTCAAATGTTGCTTCACATTTTTCAATTTATAGAAATTAGGTCCAATCGACAATATGTCATCCATATGCAAAAGCATAAACATAATGGAAATTATCATTGATGTTGAAATACAAACAAGCATCAAATATGCTTCTATGGAAACCTATAGATGTTATCAACTTGTGGAATATTTCATTCCACTCCTAGGAGATTTCTATGTAGAGATATTTTTAATAAACAAGCATTATGTTCAACTTTCTTTTTTATAGAATCGATCAAGCTATGCCATAAAATTTTCCTATCTAATTAGCTTGAAAAAAAATAGGTTAACAGGTATTTGTTCAAGTTCAAAATTATAGAAAACATTTAAATTAAGCATAATCTTAATAATTATATAATGAATAACAGGACAAAAAATTTCATAAAAGTATATTCTTTATTTTTGGTAAAATATTTGGTTGATGATCTATTCATTTTTAGAAGATGAGATTGTGACTGTTGATGATCTATTCAAGATAGTCCAATTAGGGTTTGTGTTTTGACAGAACATTTGGCTCTAAAAGTGTTCACATCAGTTGGTTTTTCATTTTATTACTAGAGAGGAGAAGGAATATTTGAACTATAAATTAATTTTATTATCACAATTAATGAAAACATCTCATCAAAAGTCTCACTCAAATAAACCAACCCATAATACTAAAATCATAATAGAACATAATGATAAGTCTATAACATTTACTTTCAAATGTCATGATCTCTTGCTACAATCCTTCCTTCAGAACAACTAGTTGTCTAGTATCTTCCTCATCTGAAAATGTCGAAAAAAAAATGCTAATTATTGTATTTATATATGCATATGACAAAAATGATTTTTAAGAATAAGTACTTCTTCTTGCCAATCAGTTATCTTCTTCTCAACACGAGAAATAAGATTCCCACACACAAATGACTAATTATCTTAACTTTTCCTTCACTCACAATTTTCCTAAAAACAATATTCATTAAGTTGACCATACTTAGAAGTTTCAATTACAAATTGAGCCCTTTTCACACCCTCCATATTACAAATAGTTTCAAACCTTTTATCCTCGCCATCTCCATCAATTTCAAACCAAGACTCCACCACACCATACTCTCTCATAACCCACAATTTGGGTGACCTTGATGCTTTATAATGTATCAGACAACATAAATACCCATTGAAGCATTGAACAAAATGAATGAAATCACTACTCTTTATTATATGATTGAACTCAACCCTCTTGAATCTCTCTTCAAGTATATCAAATGCAATCATACAAGGACCTCCATCTTGAGTCCTATGGACCATCTAATGAAGAAATCCATTCACATGTACACCAAATTTTCCCCAACCACACATAGGAACATCATTGGTCACACTATGTCATTTATCTTCCTTAAGTGAGTATATAGACACTCTTGCAGGTTCTTCTAGCTTCATATAGCGAAAATCGTTCATTGATTTGACATATCCAAATTCGGCCTTGATGCTCTCATTGATGCTGAAATCATCAATTTGTTTGAAGGTTTTGATTGTAGGGTTGTAAAAAATGCTTATGAGCCTATTTTAAGACATAGGAGTCCATTTGATGACCCTATAATGAGTATATTCTTTCTTTTCTTCTTCTCCATAGTAAGTACTTCATGTTACTGTTGCTCAATGGAGAGGAAGGATAATTTACCATAATATATCAAGATAGTTTTTGGCAATAAAGAACGAGAAAGATGTGGAAGGTCATTATTATTTACTCTTTTCTATGGTTCTTCTAGTTGAATTCTATTACCCTTTTGGTTTTGGGTTGTGCTTTACTAGACATAAAAATTGAGTCTAACCATTTGAAAATTCTGATCCAGTTCAATTGTCCATATCACTTGCTTATTTTTAAATTGTATTATATTTTGCAAGTTTATTTAGTGTGCTACAATGGATTGCATGTATTATGTTTATTTGTATTGTATTGTACTATATTACACACTCTATTGTATTGTCAACCTAATTAATATTGGAGTTGTGATTGGAATTCGGATATATTTCGGTATCTTGCAAGTTTATTTTATATCTTTTTGAAAATAATAATAATACATTTATAAACATATGCTAAGATTCTAACAATATCACACTCTTCCCCTTAAAATGTAATGTTAGATAGCTAAATCTTTACACGTTCTAATTGTTTTAAAGAAAACTAAATAGAATTATTAATTAATAAGTTAATTCGCTATAATTTATGATGTTGGGAATGATTGAAATGATTAAATTATTCATATTATTGTCGTTTTCCATTAAATTAGTGTATAAATTCATTTAAATTAAATTAGGTATAATCTTTTTAAAATAAAGGGAAAAATGAAATTTTCAACAAGAAAAATTATGAGGAAGAGCTTTTTATAATTTTCCAAATTAACCATTCACAAGCTTTTATATATAAATATATTTTTTTAAAAAAATCTTTACTCTTATTCGACTTAAACATACACATATATCAAATAATATACTTTAAAAAGTTCACATCTATGGTAGATTGGACCTAATTATAGATATCTTCTCTCCCTTAATCACTTCAAATCTTAGAACCCCACCCCTTCAATTTGATAAACAATGGACAAGTAAAACAACTAAATGACAATCTATGAGATATTATATCAACAATTCGCATCTCAAAATGTAATCCAACAATAAATACCTTCCTTTTATTATAGATGCAAATCAAAATCAATCTGCCAACTACAAAATAAACCACAATATATATCAATTCCATTTTCTCCTTCACAACACAAACCTTTATTTCTTACTCTATTTCTCATCTCTATCATCAGCAGCCACCAACATGAGTTTAGCGTCTTCCTCCACCACCAACAGAAAAAGACCTCTTTCATCTCTCAACCAACCCAACAAGAAACTTAAATCCACATTCCCTTCCTCAAAATTAAAAAAAAAAGCATCCAAACTTGGCATAGATGTCAAACTAAACATTTTATTAAACCTCTCCATGCGAACTCTTTTGCTAATAAAATGCATCTCTAAATTCTATGGGGGCATAATCTCACACCCCAAGTTTATTAAAATGTATTTTTTATCAAATACCTCCAAATACAGCTTCACTTACCACAATAAAGGTATCTTCCATGTCCATTCCCACAACTTTAGCTCCATTAACAATTTTGCACTTATTGAAGATGAATTCATAAAAAATCTTATGGAGAAGAAGAGAAGGAAAAATGTTGTGATTGTGGATGTCTTTGATTTTATATTTGACATAAATATAATGAAATGATTTTGATTTTATATATGTGGATGTCTTTCTCATAAGTTACAACAGTAGGGAACAACATCGAAAATAAATATAGGTAAATTTTAATGGAACAAATGATAGATTAATTATGATTAGAGTAATCAGCATCAAACAATCTTTTTTCCATTAACAATGACATCAATGTTAGTTTCTTTTTCGAAAAGTTAATTATTTTGATGGTTAGAAGAACTATTATTCTTATGTTTTATTAATATATATATATATATATATATATTATATTATATATTATATATATGTGATTTTTTTTTAAAGAGTGTCATGGTGACTCTCTTTGAACTTTGTTTTTGAATATTTCATCACTCGGTAATACTTCTTTTGTAACACCCGAACCCCCGTCCCGAAGGAAAGGGAACGCAGAGTCCAGATGCTACCGGTACGGAGACAGATAACAAACATACATACAGATACAGAAAATAAATATACAAATAACAGACTTGCAAATCGAAAATCAAAGTTGAAAGACAAATCTTATAATTCCAAAGTCAATGTTTAAAATATATCCAACATAATTCGAGAATAAATTCTTTATGTTAAAAAATACTTAATCTAAAAACAAATCTCAAAACATGGTGCAGCGGGTACAAATACAGAAATAAGTCTAGCTAAAGTAAAACAGAAATGCAATCCAAGTCTGGAAAGGATGTCATGTGATGCTCGATGCTAGTGATATCCTGCTATCCCATATATCTATCTGAACTCAGCAATTTCCATTCCCAAAAAGGCTTCAAATATACAAAACAAAAATGAAAACAACAAAGGGTCAGACTATCGATGTCAAGTTAGTAAGCAAATGCCCAACAAACACACACAAATGCGTCTTATTAAACAGATAGCATGTCACACACATATGCAGGTTAGTTAACAACCAAAGGGGTACAACAGAAGCAAACAAGTTGATTATCAAATCAAGTTATTCCAATTATAATCCCCTTTAAGTGATCTAGGATAAGTGATTATAGGTTATAGCATTTACCGTCTGAAAAAGACTTTACAGTTGTCAAATTATTTTCAGAAGGGAGACTGAAATCGAATAGTAGTTCGGTAAGCAATCCGGCATGTAATTCGGTCAGAGGGCACTACCAGACTTACCAAATTGCAATTCGGTAGACTGTCCGGTAGATAGCTCGGTCAGAGAGCAATTATACGATTCTAAGGAAGGTTTAAGTGACAGTTCGGTTCCTAATCCGGTTTGAAGCTCGGTCAGAGAGTTTCAAGTCTCCCAGACACACACTGAATTGTAATTTGGTATTTAACTCGGTAAAGAGGTCGGTCAGAGAGGTTGAACAATCTTCTGAGATTCATACCAAACTATAGTTCGATAGCTAGTTTGGTAAGAAGTTCGGCCAGAGAGTGAATCTAATGATCTCAAGGCTAACCGAATCGTATTTCGGTAACCAGCTTGGTAAAGAGCTCGGCCAGAAACGATTCTACGTCCAGTTTTCAAGTTTTTAAGTGACAATCCGGTACCTAGTCCGGTATACAATTCATTTACGAAAACTGGGCACATTTTTAGCATAGTTCAGATTATGTCGCTCGCTATACCAGTTTTAGCTATCAAATGGGTCTAATCCTAACACCTACAGCCAATTATGAGTCACAATTCATACTACCCAAAGTTAGAACCCAAAAGATAATAACAAGCATCAAACCAAACATATCAAACATACATAATCAGAAGTAGAAATAGTTCATAATCACAGAGTTCAGATTACCCAGTTATTTAGGTGTCTAACTTACCAGGTCTGTCCTTAGTTTAATAAAAAAATCGGGAACAGAAACAGATAGATAGGGTTTAACCTCAGAGATGGATCAAAGATCCAGAAGTGATGTCGTCGCATCCAGAAAGTGGTTGGCAATCAAGGTCATATACGCTTTCGCGCATCGATGTATACATCTAGTTTTTCCTAACAGCATGCAAGTCTTATCATATTAACCTTAGGACAGGACTTTAACAGATTACAGAATTCAGATTCCAGATTACAGACATATAGCAGACAGATAAGGACACTAGTTCACATGTCCGATCATATACAGATAAAATGACAGCAATATACCCAAACAATTTATATCAAATGCAGCCGATTATGCTAAGCAAATAAGATTCCAGCTTATATCAATTAACCAATTTCACAAATAATCAAACAGACAAAAGCAGACAATCGTGAGGGCGTAAACACGGCTACTAACCTTATTCGCTAATCCAAACAACCGAATCTACTCTGGTCGGCGAACCTCAACTTGGTCTACACCAAATCAAGAATAAATCATAAATCCCCAATTCACAAAAGTTAGGGTTTATGCTAAAGAATAATTCAAATCAATTAAAACCCAATACAACCCAAATTATGAAATCGACTTCAAGGGTTTCAAAACCCATACCATTAGAAACAAAATCCCTGAATCAATTTTTGAAATCAACATTCAAATCAACTAACCCTAATTCAAGTCAGAAGTCCCCAAATCATATAAAGTTGATTAAAAGCAAAGAGAGAAGGAATTTATTACCTAGGATGAAGAAATCGAGAATAACCAAACCCAAGTGAAATCCTCAACAATTAAAGCTTAGAAACATGTGAGTGTGTTCTTGATTTGAGAGAATATGAGAATACGTAAAAATCAAGTTTCTAGATTTTGTAACAAATGAATCCAAAAAGCTTTCTTTTCAATTTATATGGTTGACAAATATTCCTAGCAACCCATAAGTTTACATGTTAATTTAAAAGCAACCCCATTTTAGAAATAATTGCAAAATTGTCTCAAATATCAAATTGTTTTCAAAATCAACCCAAAAGTCAACTTAGTCAAATCATTTGGTCAAACCAGAAAAGTCAACATTTTTCAAAATGCCCATTTTACCCTTATAACGAAAATAAATAAAGATTATGAAAATTTTCAAAATAAGTAGACAAAGAGCCTCAGATTACGAACGTGACATTTTTATTACAAATTTTAGGGTAATTTGTACTATTTTTGTAATAATTTTTTTTCAACCAATAAAATTAAATCTTAACACATGTTATGGTGGCACTTGTTAAAAAATTCATGTTTTTATTATGAATTACATCAATTTGTATTTTGTTTTTTAATGTGATTGAAAGTTTTTATAATTTTTTTTAAAGTGATGACAATTCTTCATTGTGATGTAAAATTTAATATAGATATAATATAATTACGGGGAGGTCAAAATTGAAAAAAGTGTGGCATTTAACAAATACGTATGCAGTATTTAGTGAAAAAAAAGAAGCTAAACTAGTTAGAGTAATTTGATAAAACTATTTTAATTATACATTTCCAATCAAATATTACCGGGTGTCACCATCTCTTACAACTTTGAGATATGCACTTTCTATATCCAAATATATAACCTAAATGGTTTTATCTATCTAAAAACAAACCTCTAACCGTTGGAATTCTGATGAGAATTTGGATATACTCTAGTATCAAGAATTGATTTGGTAACTTGGAAAAGAGTCGAATACTATTTTGGAAATTTAAAATTTGATTAGAAATTGTATTTTCTAAAGTGGATTCTAATTAGGAAAGAGATCCTTGTGAATCCCAAATAGGAAAAATATTTCTTTTACGGTTTAGGATTACTTTACGATTAAGTAATCTAGTATTGTAAATATAATAATGGTATCTATTGTTAGATATCTTGAGAGAATAATATAGATTTGGTTAGTTAGGATTGGAAAGTGTCTGATGAGGGCCTGGGAACCATGGAGATCTTAAGTTCTAGGATTGAGTCTTGTTATCCTGTGAGAGCCATATCAAGAAAGCTTGTGTGTGAGACTGTGACTAATGTAATTGGGTTGGGAAGTGAGAGAGTTTTATTCTAGTTGTAATTATTGCTTTATTATTACATAGTGAATTAGTCTATCGTCATCCTGATGGCCATGGTTTTTTTCTGCTTTGAATTTCTACGTAAAACCTTGTATCTTATTTTCTATCTCTATTTTCTTATCTTGTGTATATTTGTTTACTTTTTGGTTACCAATACTTATATCTAGTGTGATGATAACTGATTTATTCAATAAGTAGTATCAGAGCTAGCCCGTATTTATTCAATACTAATTTCTCTCTTGAATTGATCATTAGTAGTCACAATCATATTCTCCTAAAATGAATACTCCTTCTTTATCAATAAAAAAGAGATCATTAACTCCAACCAAAGCCACAACCAAAATAATGAAAAAGTCAGCTACACTTCCATTCGATGTTATAATCAAAATCTTGTCATACTTATAATATCAAGAGAGTAGGTCTTATGTTTCACTTCAACAACCTTTACCAAGTTGAACCACAGTTCTTAAATTCTATGGAAATATCATATCAAGGAAAGATAAGATTGTCACTAAGATTTAAAAGAAAAAAAGAATCAAAAACTTCAATGCTATGAGGTCATGTAACGGGATTTTATTTCTTAAGGTTGGAACATGATTGATTTTCTATAACTCCACTTTAAAAACATACAAGCAAGTAAAAAATATTTTGGATCTAAAACAAGGGTTTAACTATATAGAACCACTTGATGATTTTAAATACATTAAATTGAGCGATGATGGGGACAAGGTGTCAATTTATACTCTCAAGGATTAAAAATGGCATGATGTTGAAACCAATCTTCAATTTATAGTTTTTTATAATATTGAGATTTATTTTAATGGGTGTAGTATTCCCGGGTTAGTTGTTGAGGTTTATCTTAGCTATTCATTAGGTTTTAAATCGTTTAAGTGTGTGAAACACTGTTGAAACCAATGCAAGTTGATTGAATTAGAAATGTTGCTCCTAATTTATATGTTGAGAATCCTTTTCTCGTGTACTTAAAAAGAAACTATGGCAAATTGAGGTACTCTTTATAGATTTAGATAATCATCTTTGTTAATATAATTTATTTAATTTAGATTGTGGACAAGTGGTTCTGAGAAGAGAAATATTATGTGAAGACAATTGCTTATAGTTTGTTGTTTTGAACTATAATTAGAAGAGAGCATGCCATTTAAAATATGTTTAAAGTGAATCGGTATGTTTTGATAAGAGACATATAAACAATATTTTGCTATTAATATTTTATATTTGATTTTGTGATATATCTTTTTAATTGATCGGGGTGTTTGATATTTGTATTTTTTTTTAAAGACTTCATTTCATATAAATTATTTAGTTAAATAATGTTACACATAACCATTTTCATTTTAAATTTTGATTGTTAATAGATGTATACATGTCACATAACATAATATAATATATAA